>JAZHYW010067492.1:0-28220 GCA_037355805.1 Ixodes ricinus | reverse complement strand
TACATTCCTGCACGGCGTTTAAGCCTGCTCCTCACGTGATCGGATTTTGGCGAATAGCGGCGCGGCGGCACGTGGAAAACAGACGCTCAACTCTGGCATCTGTAGGGAGCCTATGCAGGAACTCTAGTACACGCCCCTTCGCGGCGACGAGTATGCGGCTGCTCAATACAAAACTATTGCTATTGTGTTACAAAAGAATCATTACAAAAAGAATTGCTACTGTTTGGGAACGACGTCACTTCTCTTTTTTAAACTGTGTTGGGCTGATTGCGTTAATTTTATTACTTTGTTATATAATGACTGTGATTAAAAAATTGTACAATTATGTTGTTACGAATTCACGCACCTCGTATCGCTACGCCGCTTCGCGGCGCAGCGATACGTGTAGTTTGAGGCTCTTGAAGCATGCTTTTCGAAGGGCAGAAAGCTAACAAAGAGTTCGAAATAAGGACTTAAGGCAGAAGGCTGGTTTTCCCCAGCGCCTCATAATTTGACGAGCCTTACAGGAATACCATTTTTCTAAACAAATATATACATATATTCTTTATTCTTTATTCAATGATTACCCCGCAGTGCCCGAAGGCGTTACAGCAGCAGGGGGGTTATAAGGATGAAAAGAACACGTCTTTTGCAGCAGCATGGGTTTAAAGTGTTCAATGTGCCAAAATGGCGACCCGAACGCCCTCAGCAAGTATGTTATGCTTAGCGCGAGGTGCCGAAACTTCTTTTTATGACGACTGATATTTTGAACTGAAGTGGTTTGATGATACCCATTTATGCTTGAATTCCCAGTAAACAGAGCACGGGCTATACTTGGCACGCACGCTATGAAGGACAAACAACAAGCGGTTTTCTTAACGAGGAAGTTCACGCCGTCTTCCCCACCGGGTGTACATGAGCGCCCTGCGTGCGGAGAAACAAGATTCGTACGACAACCGTACGCATGCGCACTGACACCGACAACAGCGCCACCGCTGAGGCGTGACGTCAGAGCCGAGCGTTCTGTGTATAGGCCCTGCGAGAAAAAAAGAATAAACACGACGCAGAGTCGGATCCTTCTAATCTTTTTATTCCCTGTATTTCATCGTTCCCTCATTCGCTGGGACGAAGAAGTACGAATGAATCAGTGTTCGCCAGGTTCAGTTTACACAGATTAGCTCGCATTCAACCTTGGACGCGTGAACGTTAGCTGAATTACACCTCCTGTTGTCCGACACAAGTACGCATTCTTTTCCCGTCAAAGCGCCAGTCACTTGCTTAGAGATTCCCGCAATTCAGCTTGTTCATCGCTTGCGAGCAGCGGATGTATTGTAGCCCTGGAACATGAACGTATTCGGACCATGAGCTCACCCCGCTATACTTGCGGAGGAGGTGGATGTGACGTCAGAACTTCGGGCGCCGCTTGGCGCTCTGATTGATGGATAGTGGGTATAGACCTCGAAGCAGCTATAGCATCGAGGTCTACCCACTATCCTTTCAATCAGAGCCACTCGGAGTTCGGCGTTCAGACGTGATAGCAACCCCCGATGCAGGAAGCAGACAAACTTGCTCTCCGCATACACTCCGGCTCCGCTTAAAGTCCGACCTCAGCCGACTATATCCGGAGGGCAAGTTTGTCTGGTTCTTGCGCAGGGGGTTGCGATGACGTCAGTATGCCGATCTCCGATTCGCTCCGATTAAAAGGATAGTGGATAGACCTCGATGCTATAGCTGCCTCGGAGGTCTATACCCACTATTTTTTTCGACCGGCCAATAAGAGAGTTTGGCGTTCGGACATCATCGCAACCATTGTGCAAGAAGCAGACGAACTTCCGCTCTGAATACGATCCGCTGAAGCCAATCGAGCAACACCAAAAATGCACCGTCATCGCATTCGTAATCTTTGTGCGTTTTCTATATCTCCGGCTAAACTCATCACGCACAGCGACTGCGTCGGGATTCAACGCTTCGTTCTTCGCCTAATTGCATTAGCCGGCGAAGACAAGCACATGACGACTACAAACGCCATGACGATGCAATTTTCGGCCTCGATTCACTGGCTCTATGGGCGTCCAACCGGGGGGGGGGGGGGAGATCTGGTTTTTTTTCCTACTCAAAAACAAGTTGGTACGCCACTGATTGGCTCCGTCGGGTCGTATACACCTTTTGCATCGCTTATCATCCAGGTGGAAAATGCTGAGTCACTGAGCTGTGTACGCACGCCCAGGGTCTGATAAACCGCAAGGCAGAGCAAGAGCGCATGCTCAGAAGGCTTTCCACAGACCACCAGACAAAGATGGCAGCCCGCAGAAGGCGACTTTTACAAAGGTCCATAGAGCCGGCTGCGATTGGACTTGGCTAGAAACGGAGTGTATAGAGTTGCAGATTCAACAAAGAGTTTTAGAAGAAGGGACCCCATCGCTTCAGGTCGCCCGAGCAGCTTGGGACGTCGGACTGCGCATGCGCCGAAGTTTACCCATGCATGGTGGCGTCGCTTGAGGCTCCTCCGGGGGACCTAAACTGTTGTTATTGTTGTTTCTGTTGTTTTTCTAACTCTCAAATAATCAGTTTTGCCGCTAAACCATAAACACTCGAAGCGGGAGAAAACAGCGCAAAAAAGACGCGGGACAAGGACACAAAAAACGCCAACACAGCGCTGATTCACGACTTCGTATTCTTTTACTTCTTCGTGACATAAAGGCATTAAAGAAAAAAAACGAAGTAGCGAGTTAGCCCAGTGTTTGTGTCTTTTGTGTTCTTTTCCTGCGTCTTGTTTGCGCTGTTTCTCCTCTTACTAATATGCGCCAACTAAACCAACTTCAAACCCTATCACACTCGAAGCTGTACCTTCCGGCGTAAAATATAGCCAACATATGTATATTGCCATGACGTTTCATATAAAAAAGAAATATTCTAAGATCTCTGATCTAAAGAGGAAAAATCTATTAGTAATAAAAATGTTAAAGCGAATGGTACCAAAGAAAAGGCACTCACCGTGTGGATCGTTGGTAGTTCTGCCAGAAACCACAACGACCGCCAGTAGAAGGAGAGCGAAGAGAAAGAACGTCTTCATGGTTTGCTGCTCACGGGAGGAACTAAGGTTTGAGAAAAACATTCACGATTTATAGATAATTAATAATCATCCGAGGGCTATCAGCAAGTGCGAAAATTGCTCCGCACAGACGGATGGATTCTGAGAATCCGCGTGGTACAGACGCGATTTCCACGATATATTTTTCCTGTAGCCCGCGCAGCATTTAAGAATTTGTAGTTTTTACTGCTTCCCAATTCTAATTATGACATACTATGAAATGTCTGTCAGCCGCGCAATCCAAGTTGTTATTGTCGTGCACCGCTCAAAAAAACAAAAACAAAAATACACGCGTATACTCACTAAAAAATCTGAATAATTAAAATATATTACCGCATTATTCATTTTACGTGTTAAAATAATACATTATGCACCTTGAGACTTAGGTTCTTGTCATCTGCAATAGTACCTGCCGTTCTGCTGACATTAACCTGCATGTCACACCCTAAGGCACCCGATGGAGCCCATCAAGTCATTAATGGCACTCGTCATCTCTGTGCGTTTGCTACTGGCTAAACCAACCACGCGCAGTGAATGCGGCGTCATCTTGAATCGGGTTTATTGTATACGCTTCTTTATGCGGACATTATGGTTGATAACTGGGATAGCTAGTAATCTATGGCACCCATGGCCAACAATGTGAGACATCCCGTGGAATGTGAAGTTTTCAAAGAAATATGAGAAAACTCTAATTTGTTTGTGTTTTACTATACTCAGCCAATTACGGTCCTCGAGAACATTACAATCTTTTGTCGAATAAAGCAGAAATTGACAATTGTGCGAATAAAAACAACCAAGTTCAATGCAAAAGGAAATCGAGAGTCGTGAAACAAAAACTGTACACGTCCAAAATTTAAATTACTGCTTATTAATATTTTAAGAATGGCAAGTAAAATATTCCCGGCGAACATCCTGATGTTCTTTGTTGTTCAGTCTCAATTTCGTGCATGCGCCCAGGCCAGGCACTTAGCCAGGATTTTGTTTCGGGGGGGGGGGGGGGGGGGGGCCGCCCATGACAAATTGCTGTATGAGGGGGAGGGGGAGAAAAGGTTCCAGCAAAACGGAAAATTTCGCGGGGGCCCGGGTTCCAGGGCCCCCCCCCCCTGCTACGTGCCTGGCCCAGGCAGTCATGTCCGAGGAAGTTGTGGACGAAATTCGGCGCAAAAGACGAGGACAAGAGGAAGACAAACACGGCACTACTTACCACGCAAACTTTATTTGTGTCGGCATCCAGTATAAATACTACCGATGCCAACAAAGCAGAATCCAGGAAAGAAAGAAGACACAAAAATCAAATGGCGAAAATCCGCGCACATGTTACGTATCATCCTACAGCATCGACACAGCTTACCTCCCACTCGTTCAAGAAAACACAATTCTTTATCTGACAAGGGCAATGAGGGTGCTCTAACTGCTAACAGATTGTAGCCTATAGTCTACGGTTGCTATAGAAGGGAAAGTGTGGCAGGGCGCCTTATGCCCGGATTCTACAGAAATTCCATCTTAAACCATGCTCTGCGTTTTCGCGTGGAAAGGAGGAAAGCAGGCGGAAAGGCTAGGTGGCGCAAGCTACCGCCCATTACAAAGGGTAGAGAAATTAGCATCCATCAGTCCATCCAGGCGGAGACGCTCGCAGACGAACAACGCGTTCGTCACCTTCTCTCAGTCTTTATTGCGAACGCGCCCCATACACCTATAGTCGGTGACAGGTCAAGAACGAAGTGGAAGCTCCTCCACCTCTTTCCACTTTAGTAGAGTCAACGCTGGAGGGGATGCGACCTCCTCTTCACCGTTCGCTCCGCTGATGTGGAAAGGGGTGGGAGGAGCTTCCACTTCGTTCTTGACCTGTCACCGACTATAGTAACCCCAATCAACCAGTTGGAAACTTTCGGTATTTTAAGCTCTCTAAACCTTTTGGGGACCGCCGACTCACCTGCCGGCTGCAACGCCCCTACCGGTCCACAAACGTTTCATTGCGGAATTTTGATCGCGGAATTTTCATCGTGGAATTCAGGCGCACGACTTAACAGGTGAAACGTGCGCAATTCATGTAGTGAACGAACAAAAATACAGTCATACACGTTTTGATCAAAAATAATAAGATTTGTTTGCGTATGATTATTAGTGATGGGCCGAATCTCCCAACATTAGATACGGCGAAATTCCGCACATGGCAAACTTTTGCAGGAAAGTTCGGCAAAGAAGCGGCAAAAATTCGGCAAACGTGCGCGCGCGTTTGCCGATTTCGCCGAGAACGCGACGAGGCCATAGATTGCAAATGGCCGCCGTGTGGTTAACATCGTACTTTGTAGTACTACAAGCGGATACGGCAAAGTGTGGAGTAGCCGACATAGTAACTGTGCTTGTCAGCCTTTGAGTGTGGCTCTCATCAATGTGTTCTGCCTCAAGAACAGAAGATCCACCAGGAATCGACGGATAACGTGATTTTAATTTTATCTTTCCAATGATGCAACGAGATAGTTGCAACACTGACTGACAGGTGCCTTAAAGCACTCCTCGAAATAATAGCAATCATATTTTCGACTTGCATGTAGTTTGTGCCAAAACAAAACAATATTATGTTTTAATTAGGATTATTTCGCGGTTTCCATTTATTCGCATAAATGTAGGCACAGGAATATCATACTCGACGTTGCACATTCGACATTCGTAACCTTTCCCATCTTCCTAAACGACCGTCTGTGTCCTAATATCAGAAACCGGAATTTTAAGAGTTAAAAAAAAAAAGTCGCGAATATGGGACAGAAAACTTTTATGGAAATCTGGCGTACTGTGACAAAAATCGAAAAACATCCGTATACGTACAATAATATTGTTATCTCTTCTGGTGAAGGCTCAGCAGCCTTTGCATTCATTTTCGCGAACGAAACGGCGGCTCGCAGAGAAAGTAAGAACACAGTGTTTCCGCCTTTATTTTAACCATCTTAACGATCAAAAATATTAACAATTTTAACAAAGGCGAGAGTGACGGCCTAGGGATTCCCAGGTGGCAGGTTCGAATCCTGGCCGAGGTGCCCGAAATCATGTCACGGGCTTATTGCGGAGAAGGCGCCGTGTAATCGAGCTTTCGGTTCTCCGCTGGGGCGAGCCAGACGCCAGTTGTTGGCTTGGCACGTAAGTCTCCCAAATTTAACTTGACTACACAACCTCGTTGTCACACCACTTCTGCAAAACTTAGCTGTAAAAATGCCGGTAAACGCACAAAATTACACGATACAATTATCTTGTAGAATATCACCTTATTTAGAAAAAAAACTTTTGTCAGTGTGCATTTAAAAAAACAACTAAAGACATTTTTTTTCGAAAAAAATCCAAATATCAACTTTACATCTGGCAACATTGTATTTTTCCGAACAGAGCCGGAAGGCACTACTGTAGATGTACCAGTATCACATGTACCAGTACCAGAGTCGGGGGAAGCCCCTGGGTGTGAGTACCGGAACAGCAGCAGCTGGAGCAGGAGGAAGGACCCGTAAATAAAAATAAATAAGATAAAGAATCAGCTCAATATAGGACTCATAAACATACAGAAAGGTAGAAGCAAAATAAATTGGAAAAAGATTCGTGAAATATTAGAGGCTGAAACTTTCACAGCGTAAGGGGTAGCACAAACACACCTTAGAGATAAAGAGGAACCACCATAAGGGGATGAAACCGGAGGGAGGTGAATGCAAAGGCGGAGGTCTAGGCACGTTAGTTAAAGACCGACCTACGGAACCATTTTCCGCAAGGTAGGAAAATGCTCCTCGCGCCCCTCCTCTTCTCACCCTCTCCCAAAACTCACGTGATGGCAGGGGTTTCTTTCCTGTCGGCTTTTCCTGTAGGGATAATCCTCAAAAGCGCAAAATGAGCGGCTAGCTGCGAGCGCGACAACGACCTTGAGACTTCCAGGTGTCTTCCCCTCGTTGACGCGGGCACGCTCAATCCGCGAGACTGAGGAAGTCAGCGCGACCGAACGCTTTTTTCCATGAGCTGCAGGCCCGAGGCCGCTCGGTCGGTGGAGATCTAGAGGCCGTGATATGCTGGTGTCGTTCCAGCAGCCACCCTCTGGCATTGCGCGGCTGCTGGAACCATCCCCGTGTCTTCACAAGGATTGGCTTGCGCAATAAAGGGTTCAGATCATCGATAATCCATTTCTTTCCGAAACATATAAATCAGGTTGCTTTCCCTAACCCCTTCACTACTGTTCGAAACATATATCTCCTCTCGTATGTTGTTCATCCCATTTTGCACTATTTTGCGTATTTATTCTTCCTTACCTCTGCTTGATGACTGTTTTATAAGTTGATAAAGGCCTTTAAATATTGGCGCGGGCTTGCGCGATCAACGCTGTACCGGATTTATCCAATATTGGACAAGATTGGCGTTAGGATGGTGGAGGAAGCAAACCGAAATTCTGGCTTCTAATGAAGACGGCGCAGTCGTAAGATAGGTCTTTGCTTCTCCCGCCTCCACAACGCCCCATCGTTTGCACTATCACAACTTCTCAGTAACCTAGCTGTATACCACATTTTACTCATAGTTACTATAAATGTGGTCCCACAGGCTTTCCCGTTATGAGCGAGACGACTTTTTAATGACCGGCGACTCTCCTGAGTGAGAATAAATATTATCACCTTCCCACGAACAACCACTCTTTTCTCTACCCCCCCCCCCCCCTTTCCCGAGTTGGGGAGATATCAGGCCACTCCAGGAAGCAGCCTGCAGACTGGGCTTTTTGGCTACTCATTCTCAACACATTCGAACGTGGAAGTAAACACATCGCATGAACGACGCCCAGTTTATTCGCAACCTAAATAATGTGGCTCTACTGTTGGGACCCAATCAATTTCATCATCAATCACTATTTGTTATGATTTCATGGTGAAAGTATGTTCGTCGTGATGCCACAGAAGTGATCGATTCAAAGGGAGAAATAGGTCCTCGTATTTATTTTGCGGAAATACTCGCTCCTGTGACGCTCTAGTGCGTAAGGTCAAAGCACCCGAGGCAGTGCGTAATACTTTACAACTGTCGTTGACGATGAAATATTTGTGGGAAGTGCATAAAATTGTTTACACCATTGTAGCACCCTAAACAAAAGCATACCTAAACACAACAAAATGTCGCAATCGCAAAAAAAAAAAATATCAGCCTGCGAAAATTGTTGTTCCCCCCCCCTCTCTCTCTTTTTTTTTCCGCGCCACTACAAAGATTAGCGGCCGAGCAACGAATTTCCACCAAAAACCTCGCTTCTTGGAGAAAGGACTCTAGGGTATATGGTAGTGAACCTGTCAGGGAGTTTGTAGAAATAATAGGCGACCATTGAATCTAGCCTTCTGCACAAATCATGCTCGGGATATTTCCATTTTCCTCCCACGCGATTAGAAGGCAAGACGCTGGGGTAAATTCATGTGCACTAACATGCTGCTTCTAAGAAAGAGTACCAGATTTATAGTGTCATGTTAATTTAGATGTAAATAGTTTAATCACTGTGCACAAACATTTGCGGTCTGGAGAATGGCATGGAAGCATGGAAGAAAGCAGCTTGCTGGAAATAGAAGTCTCTATTGCATTGCACTGATGTAAAAAAATATTACGTATTTTTGTCTTATTTCTCGTGCGAAAATAAAAACAGCGTTTAGAAACCGAATACTGTGCGTTTTGAGGAGCGCCGAAAGGACATAAAAAACTGGGACAACCTGAACAATACGAGGCGCCTTGCGTCACTCAGCTTGTCCTGGTTTCTTGTTTTTCTGGAGCCTTTCAAAAGGGGATGAAAAATTATGAACCGACTGACCCGACTTACCACATTAGAGCAGTTCATTTTCATTACGACAGGCTCTCTTCAAGCGTCTTGCATAGTTCAGCTTGTACTGGTCCGTTTTTATTTTCGGTTCCTTTCAAAAAGTGAGCTCTAAGCCACTGGACCAACCTACCACATTCATAATTTGCGGAAGCGGAGAAGTGGAAATGCGACAAAAGGAAAGATTCGCCCGCGTTATTTGAGGCCTATAGAAAAGCGGACCGGATAGAAGGGGCCGAAATCTTCTTCAAGAAACACACAATCTTCTCTACAATTCTGTCTAACAATTGTCTGATGTAAAAGTATATCTTCGAACGCTGTCAATCAAACAAACAATCATTGTCAGTCTGCTACTGATTTTTCTAGTTTACGCGGATTGAGCGTGCCCGCGTCAACGAGGGGAAGGCACCTGGAAGTCTCAAGGTCGGTGTCGCGCTCGAAGCTAGCCGCTCATTTTTCGCTTTTTGAGGATTATCCCTACAAGAAAAGCCGACACGAAAGAAGCCCCTGCCGTCACGTGACTTTCGGGAGAGGGTGAGAAGAGGATGAGACGCGAGGGCATTTTCCTACCTTGCGGAAAATGGTTCCGTAGGTCGGTCTTTTAAAGGACAACACTGGGAAAGAGAGTAGAAAAGCTGCATAGAACACTTATGACTAAAAGGTAGGGTTTGAACACTCTGCTGGGGTTGCTTACTTGAAAATAGGGAATGACTCAAGGGACTTTACATGTATATCAAGAGATATCAAAGAAATTATCCTTAATCAGGAAAAAAGTTATCATGGGAGACATGAATGCCCACTTAGCAGAGTTCGAAGAATTCACACGTACAACCGGAATTTTTTCGAAGATTTCTGCAATGCCCTGGACGTAGTGTAAGTTAATGCACAAGTAAAATGTAACTGGAAAAGCCTGGGAACGAAACAACTCATACTCAACAATAGCCTATTGCATTCTGTCCCACTAGGTGCATGACAAGTAAAGACGTAGGGAACTAAATGAGGAAGGTACAAAAGGCTTAGGAAGTGGCGACAAAAGAATTAAGAATAATGTGGCGCATCCGAACCAGAACAAAAAGCTAAGGAACGAGTGGGTAAGCCAAGCTTCAGTAAAACTCAAGTACAAAAAGTATCTAAAAGTATTAAGGAAATACTATCAAACAACTAGAAAGAAAATGGGCGCATGAGGATATATTAGGAATTCGTTCAAAGGGAATTAGAGAAACATTAAATTAAACAAAGAGAAAAGCAAAAACGAAGGTACAAACCAAAAAAGCTGCTGGGATAAGGAGCTCAAAGCAGCCATATTATGCGCACAGAGGCATCTAGGGAACATAGGTGGGCAAAGAAAAGACGAGCCTTGCAAGCTGAAGTAGCATCAACATGAGAGAACTTCAAAGAGCGGAAAATTGGGACATCAGCTTTAATACAGTCCAAACTTAGAGTGCAGGAGTGCAGTGGATGATGGAAATAAATGAAAAGATAGGAATTCAGGAAAGAGGTTGTGGGTGAACATTAAACCACAGGGGAAAAAGACAGAGGGCTTACAACACCTACTGACCTCACAGGAGGGAAAAGAGTAGAGGGAAAAGAGGGCACTAGAATAATATTAGGCAGATAATCGAAGGCCTTTCTCCAAGCAGACCAGAGGAGACAGTGGATAGCACTGTCACCAGCAGAAGTAGGGTATAAGCAGGATTTTGTATCAATAGAGACGACTACAGGTAAATGGGATATGGCAAAAAGTAACGTTCCTGCAGCTACAGCAACGGTCCCAGATGACATATCTATGAAACTTCCAAAAACACTAGGGAAAACAAGCAAATTGAAGTTACGGCATGTGATTAATCAAATAATTATGGGAGGACAGGTACTAAATGATTAGAAACTAAGTAAAATGAAACTAATATATAGAGGCAGAGGAAACAAAGACGCCGTTAAGTCACATCGCCCTACAATGGTAACTTCAGTTCCTATACAGATTAGCTATGCAGATAGTAAAGCGGAAAATGGAAAAATCAGCAGAAGATATGCAAATACTGTGTGAGATCCAAAATTGATTCCGAAGAGATAGAAGACTGGAAGATAACATATTCGACACTATACAGTGTATAAAAATAGCAGTGAAGAACCAAATTCCTTTATGGTTAGCTTGTTTGGCCATCAAATAAGCGTTCGGTAATGTGAGCCATGAAAAACTCTGGGGTCAACTGAGAGAGTATGATTAGTTGCAGATTTGATTAGGTTTCTTCAGCATGTGTATACAAAAAATAAGGTAGTTATAAAATGAGAAGCAGAAACTAAACAACCTGCACAAACAAAAAGAGGACTCAGGCAGGACTGTCCACTGTCACCTCTTCTCTTCATATATATCTCAGTGAAATGAAAACTAAATTAGAGCAGAGGAACTTAGGTTTCTGTGTGAGTTATACGGGGAGGAGTGACAAATATAATACTGGTAGCACCAGGATTGATGTATGCAACGACATAAAAACTTGTAAGGAAGATAACAAAGATACATTACAAGGACTAGCTGGAATATGTTGGGACGAAGGGGACACTTTGGGCATGAGTTTTAGTAGTGACACGTCTGAAGGAATTGTGTTTAACGACGAAAAGCGAGAACCTGAGGATACAAGGCATTGTAAGAAACCTGTAGGAAACGCAAATGCCTGTGAGTCTGGCTCAATGAGGGAACGAAATATCTGGAGAAACAACAATAGAATATAATAAAAAAGAGGAAAATACATTGATCTCTTCTGAATCTCAAGGCACTATGGAACGGTAATATACTATATGAAGTGGTCAGAGGTATACGGAAACGAGTGATGGTACAAGGACTGTTTTTGACAATGGTGTACTGTGCGTAAAATGAGAGGTTTCATCAGGATTAGGGGTTTGACGAAAGACGCAGGCAGATTGGCACTGGGACCATATAGACACCGAATCAGGGAGTGCAAAGGGACATGGGCTGGTAATTGTTTGAGAGCAGGAAGGCACATAGTAAGTAAACATTTGAACAAAGTTGACCGAAATAGATGAATATTCTGTTTGTACGAAGGTATTCATGTATTTATACATCATAAGTTTAGACAAAAAATGTACAAACCGAACTCGAAAGCTTAAACTGAACAGACTACTTCTGGGAAAATTTGAGTGAAAGGGCAAAAAGAAAATGTGGGATGTAAGAATGCAGCAAAATCAGCTCTAACAATGTACAGGTCAAGAAATCAAGACAGAAGAAAGAAAAAATGTCTTTGACAATCACTGAGAAGATTTCTTTACTGTTTGAGGCGGAAACGGGAGTTTTGAGGACGAGGACGTATAGGGCTAAATATGAGGAGGCAGATATGTGACGCCTTCCAGAATGAGAGCGACATACCAGAGCCCTTGGTTTTGAAGTGCAGGTGGCTTCGCCTTGCCCTTCCTGAAGGGGTAACGGATTTTGCTGAGGCCCTATTTTTGCTGGCGACGATGGAAGGACGGAAGAGAAAAGGATTACTGTCACAAAGAGACGATTAGAAGATTTGTGGAAAGTATCTGGGAAGAATTGAATAATGCACAACAAACAATCAAAGCTGGCCACAGACAGGAATAGGAAAATTGGTTCTCCCTCCCGGGGACAAGAGGGGAGGGGATGTTTTCAGTATTTTGTCCAATCACAAACGCCATCCTGGTGATATCCCACACTGCCTGATACTCATAACAAAGTAACATAGCAGCAGTTGAACTTTCAATATTTCAGAAACCTGAGTGAAAAGATAAAGGGCTATGTGACCTGTCAACACACTCGCTGCGGGCAGTGCGTGTGTTGCGGTGAAACGTTTCGCCACCACAAGGGGCGCCGGAGTCCGCAGGCGAGTCATTCTCATCGCAACTCTGTGTAACCTTCGCTCTCGCCCTTCACACTTCCCTTTCCAGCCACCATACCGTATCTACCAATTTTACGAGCCTTTGAGTTTCTTTATTGATTCTGTCTTTATTAGTGTTAAGCGCTGCACAATCATTGAACCTATGTTTGCAACAACGGTCACTGCAGCATACGACAAGAAGCCACGTCACCACGTTATCTTCATTACAGCGTTGCTCCCGTAATCGATAATTCAAACAGTGTCCTATCTGCCTCATATTGCCGTCCAGCAGATGAAGGAAATAGAACCTGCAACCCCTTCTACTCATTATTTTCTACAGTTTTGTTTCCCTTCAGAATCTAAAATTACACTTTTACACATGCCAGCCACCTTTTCCGGGGCTCAAACCTTACAGAAGAAAAAGAAAAGTAGTGAGGGAAAAGAAGAACAGAGGAGAGGCAAAAAGTTTTGGTAATGCCCTATCTTCACAGAATTTCCAACTAATCTAAAGAGAGTGGGCCATGGTATTGGCGTTAATATGTTCTTTTAGCTCCAGAAAGGTTCGTTGTCTTGTCTAAGAGGCTAAATTCTGATTCTAAGGGGGAGCGAAACTGTTCAAAAAAACATCAAAGCTACCCTGTGGAATACGATAGAAGGTATTATGTATTCTATCCCATTAATGTGTGGACGACAATATATGCAGCAGACAGGGTGTTGTCTAAATAATCGATTACGAGAGCACCACCAAAAAAAGAGATACAGTGGAGACGGGGAATCTTGGCGCACATTATCGTGACCGCGGTTGCAAACGTACGTTCAAGGATTGCGCAGTGCTCAACACAAATATAGAAAGAATCACTCGGGAAATCTTGAGGGGCTCGTGAAATTAAAGATTAGGGCTACGGTGTCCCTGGTACACCCCCATTGTGGTTGTAAGGTAAGGAATTGTGTGTGTTGGATGAGTAGGAAGAACCAGTTATAATGCTGTAGATGACACGTAACCTGTGCACGAAATTTAGTGCTTTAGTTCTAGGTGGCAATGCTTGGGCAGTAGCATCAGAGCCAGAAGGTGAGGGCAAAAAACTTGGCCTGTTTGCTCAGTCCACTTGACAGCTAGATCATACTACCCCGTGTCCCAAATAGTGGCCAGGCTCTTTAAATCTCAGTAGAGTAGATTGTTGGGCTATTTGGTTTTGGGACTTGGAAAATATTTTAGCGCTCAAACACAAGGACAAGTAGAAGTTTTCCAAGTCCCAAAACCAACTAGCCCAACAATCTACTCTACTGAAATTTATTTCTTGTACAAGCGCACTGTGGTGTCTGTTTTCTCTTCTACTTGTCCTTGTGTTTGAAGGCGCTAAAATGTTTTCCCAACTCTTTAAACCGACCGCAAAAATCGGTTTCTTAACATATCGCGTTCCGATCTTGGTAAGGTGTTGGCCTACGGTGTGCATTTTTCTATAAAGTTCGCAAAAGAGCAAACTTACCTGGAGAAAAAGTTTAAAAAAGAAAAGGTTTGAGCTCTATGGAAACGCCTAGAAGCCACCGTTCTTCAAACAATAGGGCGCCCTATAGTTTGAAGATCAATGGCTTCGCTGCGTTTCCATAAGAGCTAAGCATGTTTCTTTTTTTTAATTTTTTTCTCAGGTAAGTTCGCTCCTTGCGAACTTTATAGAAAAAATGCACTACCTGTGGCCAACACTGTACAAAATCGTAACGCGATAGGTTAAAACCGATTTTTAAGTCAATTTGAAGAGCCTAGCCACTATTTCGGACAGGTAGCAGTTTACAACATTAATTGTCGTGTCAGTACTTTATTGTTAATCAAATTAAAACAGACAACTATCGTTTTTATACATAAAATAACATCAATTCAAAACCGGCGTCTCAATCCGTTTTATAATTCACTTTTATTAACCTTGTGCATTGAAGAGGAAGGCAGGAGAAAATCTCACAGCCTTCGTCTTCAAAATCTTAGAAAGGTCTCATTTTGTTTTCTTTTTAGCATATGAAACACTGACATCGGCATACACACTGGATGTAATATATATATGCACGGTGTCCCCTAAAAATATTTATAAGGTGTGTCTTTTTTTTTGTTTTTTTCATCGCAAAAATACATTACGCATCAGCAAACGCTCATTCTCCGCCCAAAGGTAGCGCTAGAGGTCAGAAAACCGATGTCAAACTTTGAGCACGAACCAATATTTTATTAAAAAGTTATAAATGAATTTCTGAAAATGTCAATGGGAAACTGGTGGCCGACGGAACTCTCGAATGCATGTTGCACTATGGCACCAGAAACTGAAAACGGGCGAAAATGGGCCCCATTTTTCTATTAAAATTTACAGAAAATCACTTAAAGCTTTTGAATAAAATATCTGTTTGTTCTGAAACTTTGGCATCTGGTTCGGGCCTCTAGCGCTACGTTTCGGGGGAGAATGAGCGTTCGGCTATGCGTAGTTTATTCTTGCAACAAAAAAAACCTGTACATTTTTTTTTTCTGGAACACTCTTCTGTTGTCTGACTGATATTCCGTTTAATGTTTTCCGAGAACAGCTTCTTTTTTTAGTTACACCTTTTCTGAACATATGAATTCATCATCCGTGGTGACATTTTGCTAAAATGTGGATTGATTTTGTTATTCTTGTGCTTGGGAATAAGGCTCAAGCAATAAATCATCTAAATTCTTCAAAACCGATTAAAGAGCGCGCAGTAAATTATGTCACATGACAATTCTCCGAGTGAGCAAAGGCAGCAAGAGCACACAACTATCAGCGCTGAAGTGTTCAACAAAGACAATATTTTTTTACCTCTAAGCTGTATGCAACGTCCTTCAAAGGGACGTTGTACTCTCCAATATAGTTTTTTTACGTTCTTGGATTGGACATATATGTCACAAAACAAAGTTTTCACGAACAAATTCGTTACCGCAAAAATTGCGCTGTGAGGAACATCTTGAGTTGGAAAGAAATCGAAATTAACATTGATATCGAGAATTCAAATCCAAAATAGAAGTTAGTTTCGGTTTCGTTCCTAAACTGAAAAGTGCGTCCTGGCGTAAATGTTATGCTAAACACCGTTTTTTCTTTTCAGGATAAGAGGGTGACCTTCCCGCACAATATTTTAGCATCCTCGTATAAGCGTGAATGATGTGTGTCGCTCAGTGAAGCCACCAAACTAGACAGGGCTCAGCAACTGGTATACCAGCACACATCTCCGATCCTCACTAAAACCAACATTTTGGAAAACCAGTGGCGCCACCTATAGACAGTTGAGTTGCGAATAGTCGTTGGGAAGATATAGGGAGAAAAACATAAGGAAAGGAGGAGCGAACTCCACATCTCGCGCGAAGAGCAGACGACGCTCTTGCTCCATCTGATTGGAGGAAAACGGTGTCTACAGAAAAATGCAGCTAGCCTTTGCGTGTACTCAATATCCTTCCAAACAGAGCTCTGCATTTTTACGTCCAAGCACGCTTTCATCTTCTCCTCTCCTACAGTTTGTCACCATACTAAAGTATCGGGATAGATCGAGACAATCAAAAACTCTCTTCCTTGGGCCGTATGAACAGATATCTACGGATCCAGAAAGCTGACACTCCGTGTCAATATGACGACAGCGTTGATAATGGAGTGCAAAGGTATGACAACGCGAATTTGCATGAGCTGCAAGATAAAAAATGAAAGTCATTTTCTCTGAGCCGATGTACACCTATAGGGCCAATATTCGTCCAACCAATAAGTGGCATTCCGAGCGCACCTGGTATTGGTTGTAGTGAAATCAATTTGTCAGCACGAAAGAAAAAGGCAACTGTTTTTCTTGCTGACAATTCTGGTGATTTCTGAAACAGAACGCACTCACGCTGTATGAAGTGCTTTCGAATATACTAAATGTGCCGTACATTTGGAATAATGTTGAGGTTGGTGACACTCCTAGCCGCACCATAGCTAAAGCCGATGTTCCCGTCGCGTCAAGGCGCATAAAAAGTAGGTCAACACTCTCATCTGCTCATCGAAAATGTCTAGGCGACAAACTTCTTTTTTTACGCACGGTGTGCTAAGTTTTTTATTTATTTATTTTAAATAAATATGGTAAATTCAATCTCTATAAATATTACATTCTATTTTAATGGTAGTTATACTTTCTGATCATATTTTCTCGGAAAGCTCATCGTCGGCTTATTTGCTCCTTCAGTGTTTACTCCCTTGGTTCAGTTTACTTGTCCTATTACTAACTGTCACATATTTATTCCAATTAAGGCTCCTTTGAATATTAACTACAGTCACAAACCTTCAGTTAATCAAACATGCATACTGACGACAGCCTGCATGCTACAACGACATGCAGATTAAGAAGCGCAAGTGGTGGCTTATTGTCTTCATACTAGAACAAAGCATAAAAACGTTTTCATAGCTGGCTTCTAACAAAAGAAACTGCTTATACCTAGGAGCATTCTCGGCTTTTTCTTCTTAAAAAAACTTCGAGAGCGATTATCAAGCTCATAAGTTGTTGTGCGCGGTCAGATGAATTCGCAGAATCCGCGTTAGTATAAAAATGTTTTCAGCGAGGTTATTTTCGAATGTTCAGGTAATAAAACATATACCATGTTGGGCACACCTTTTGACGACTAACTCAGCCACAGCAGATTAATCCGTCTCTTTTAGCTTCTTTTTGTATATTCTTTCTGGCGAAATTATTCAAGAATCCCACCGAAAACAAAAAACACATGCATTCATATGAGCAATCTTCACTATTGCCCTTCCAAACGCTCATACAAAAGAACATCTGAAAACTTTAGTTTTATCAACTGTCTTCAGAATTTTAAGTGGTTCAAGACAATCTACCTTGCATTTTACACTTATTATACGCCCGAAACACAATATATTTTTGGGGCTGTGAGCGACGGCGATTAAATTAGGACATTACTGATTAAAGAATTTTTGTAACTGTAAAGAAAACCATGGAATGTGTGTGCTATCTGAGAGCGGAAGTATGGTAGACAACCATGATGAAAAGAAGCTCTAAACACAAGGACACAGAGGAGAGAAATACATAAAGGAAAAGGCGCTGACGAAACTCTTTCTTATTTTGGAAACACGCAGGTATGGGGATTTCTTTATCTTTCTCTGTAGTGTAGCTTGTTTTTCTTTCACTGTAGAGTCCCGTCTTTGTCGTTTTCTTCAATCGAAAAGTTATCCAAGGTTCAAATAAAGCCACCTCACTGTCCCTGAGGTTCACTGATGGTTGGCTGACGCACGTTGTTTTCTTTAGCTATATCGTAGGCCTCAATATTCTCCCTGGACAACTGAGTTTAGTCATTGTGAAAGATATTTGTGTCTCTGGACCGCAGTACAGAGCCGCAGTCCTGAAAATTCAATTGCTACATGGGAGTATGCTCCACCTTTTAACTAACTGTGATGTTCGTGAAGTCTGACGTTTGAGAATCTCCCTGTTCCGGCAATGCATTGCTAAATGGGAGTATGCTCCACCTTTTTAACAAACTGTGATGTTCGCGAAGTCTGATGTTTAAGCATCTCCCCGTTCCCGCATGTTTTTCTCTCCTCTGTGACCTTGTGTTTCGTGCTGTTTTTCATCATGAACTTTGGCCAACTAGCCCAACTGTCCATTCTTGTAGGACAACTATGGCCAGACTTCAAGTATAACCGTACGTTGAATGGGTCGTATGAATACTTCGTTCGGCACTATGGAATATGGTTTGTATGGGTGTGCATGTGTTTTTCTTTCAAAAGGCACCGCAGGCCGGCCCATTTAACCGCCGGCATGTTTTTATTCACCCCATTCCGATCTCCGCACTTTTTTTTTTGCCACCCTCAGTCCCACAGCTTAAATATTGCCGCTAAAAGGTTATAAAACCCCTTAAGTTGGCTACTTCTTGATGGGATATTTAAGGTATTTCAATAAATACCATGTATCCCGGGATAAAATTTGAACCATATTAGGTGGTCCTGCTTCTTACATTTTGTCTTTGCTTTTTTTTTTTTCTTCGTAGGGGGGGGGGAGGGGGGGGGTTAAACAATGGATTGTTGCAACAACATTTTCTCCTTTTTCAGGATCCAATGGCGCGTGGGACAGCCGTCATCCGCACCATCTATACTCTGAAAGAGGAAACAAAATAGAGGTTGAACGCGCAACTTCTAGATGGCACCAGAATCGCGGGGAGTGACAAGGTTGGCGGCGTCTGCTACACTTGCGGTCGCGGTCCGTCAGGAGGACTTCCTCTCGCGCGTTTGGTCCTGGCGCTGGTGCGGTATTAGTCCGATCGCTGCGCTATATGTTTCATGTAGCGGGTGGCGCTCGTAGCTTCTCGGAGGTTGGATGCCTGGATCTCTGCCCTGTGTTCTGCGGCGCGAGCTTTCGCTCCACGTGCTCCGAGCTGGTGTGCGGTAGACCACTCGGACACCGATCCCCAACGCCGTGCTGTCGTGCGCTTACCATCGTACATTGTAGTACTACCAGCGGCTAGAGCGGTTGTGGCTCTCATCAATGTGTTCTGCCTCAAGAAGAGGAGAGCGATTAGAATTAACGCAGTCCCCAGTGCAAGTGACGAGTGATGTTGTACATTCTTGATAATGTGATTTTCATTTGATCTGTCCAGGGTGCAACGAGGTGGTTGCAACACTGACTGACAAATATTTTAAAGTACTCCTCGTAATTATGGCAATCCTGTTTTCGGCTTATAAGTGGTCTATTCCAAAACAAAATATTATTGCTTTTTACTCAGGATTATCTTGCGGTTTTCATTTATACGCACAAAACACATAAAACACTAAGAAGGAGGTCAAAGCAGCCATACTGCGGCCCCAAGAGGCTACTGGGAGCATACGTGGGCAAAGAAAAAGAGGGGCCTTGCTAGCTGAAATAGCCAAAAAACGGAAGAACTTCCAAGAGCGCAAAAAGGGAGACATGAGATTTAATCCAGGCCAATATTGGGAGCGCAGGAGCAGTGGATGATGGAAATAAATAAAAAAGAGACGAATGCGGCAAAAAGATTTTGTGGGAACAGTATTGTGTAGGGAGAAAGACAAGGGCTTTCAACACTTACTGACTACACGAGAGAGGAGAAAAATAGAAGGGGAAGAGGCGCAGGAATGTATTAGGCAGACAATCGATGAGGCTTCCTCCCAGCTTGAGCAGGGGGACTGTGGATAGCACTGACAGTAGCAATGTAGAGGAGGAGCAGAATTGTGTAACAATGAAGACAACCACAAGAAAATGGGGTAAGGCAAAAAGTAAGGTTTCACAAGGTACTGCGACAGCCCCAGATGACATACCCATGGAACTCATAAAGACACGAGAAAAAACAAGCAAATTGAAGTTACGGCATGTGATTAAACAAATAATTATGGGAGGAGAGGTACACAATGATGGAAAACTAAGTAAAATGAGACTAATATATAAAAGCAGAGGGAACAAAGACACTGTTAAGTCATATAGCCCAATAATGATAATTTCGGTTCTATACGGATTAGCTATGCATATACTAGTAAAGCGGAGAATGAGGGAATAGACAGAAGATGTGCAAATACTGGGTGAGCTCCGAAATGAAGTTTTGAAGCGATAGACGACTGGAAGATAACATATTCGACTCCAAGCAATGTATAAAAAACAATAAAGAGCCAAACTCCTTTATGGTTAGCTTATTTGAACATTAAGGGAGCGTAAGACAATGTGAGCCAGGAAAAACTCTGGGGTCAGCTGAAATAGTATGATTCAGAATTTCAGATGCTAATTTAGTTAGGTTTCTTTAGCAGGTGTACACAGACAATAAGGTAGTTTTAACATGGGAAGCACAAACTACACAACTTGCAGCAATAAAAAGAGGGTCTCAGGGAGTGCTGTCTACTGTCACCTTTTATCTTCATGATATATCTCAGTGAAACTGAAAAGAAATTAGAGCAGAGCAACTTGGGTTTTGATGTGAGTTATATGGAAGGAAGGAGAAATCTAATACTGGTAATACCAGGACTGAAGTATGCGAACCATATAGTAATAATGACAAATAACCAAGATACATTACAGGAACTCGCTGGAATATGTGGAGGGAAGGGATCGACACCTTGGTCATTAGTTTTAGTAGAGAGCAGTATGAAGTAACGGTGTTTAACGACGAAAAACGATAAAAGAAAAATACAAACGTCAGGGAGTCTGGTTCAATGAGGCAAGGAAATATGTAGACGAACATAAGAACATAGTTAGAAAAGGGAAAATAAATTCGTCTAGTAGAAAGCTCAAGGCAACTAGGGATCTATAATAGATATGAAGTGGCCATAGGTATATGAAAAGGAGTGATGGTACCGGGACTGTCATTTGGCAATGGGTTACTGTAGCGTGAAATCAGAAGTTCGATCAGAATTAACAATTTGACAAAGAAGTCTAGGCAGAGCGGCACTGGGAGCACATGGAAAGACACCAAATGAAGTAGTGCAGGGGACATAAGCTGGTTGTCATTGAACACAATTTGGGGCCAAAAAGATTTACGTCGCTGCCCGAAAAACTGAATTCGCGTGTAGAGCTGACCATTATAAATTGCCAACCTGGCTCTCAATCGCTCGCGGCAAAGTACGATTCAGAAAAGGCGCTACCGTACGTAACTTCAGGTAAAAATCAAAACTACAGAAAGAAATGTCTAAAAAGAGACCAACATGTTGATTTTCCTGTACAGAAACACCATGCGACAGTTTTTATCCTACAACTTTAAGCAGCAAAGGCTACGTCAAGGACCAGTAATGTTTACAACCGCCCTCACAGATCGGGTGCCACCAACACACGCGACTCTGTCGTGAATGAAAACATTTTGCAGCTCGATAATCTTTGTATCTGATAAGTGGCACTAAGCACAAAGAAAAGATGGTTCTACTCTATCACAGGCGGAGATCCAGGCAGACACCCTTTTCGATCTGGATGAGCATCGTACCGGCGTGCGGTTGTGTACCACTACCGCGTGTTGCACGATAAAGACCTCAGCCTAGCGGTTGTACTGCAGTGGCCGAATTTCTCATCTACAGCAAGTGACTCGTCACAACTTTGAAATGGCTGACCAGCTACATGCTGTATAAATATCCACACAACCCCAATTATTATTAGCACGGCTTTCATTTGCGACTGAAGGCCCCATGGCGTTCTCGCGCGTGCGCACACGTTTGCCGATTTTCGACGCATCTTTGCCGAACTTTTCGTCTAAAGTTCACCATGTGCGGAATTTTGCCGAATCAGAAGCTCGGCACCTTCGGCCAATCACTAATAAAAATACACACACTAATTTTTCTACAGCGGAGCTGTTAAGGGCTAGTTTCCCCTGGACCGTGTCCCCCGCAAAGAAATGAAGACACCGAACTCTGGACATTTACCGCCATCTATGAGCGACGGCGGCAAGCCACGTATCTAGTTGCCGCCGTCGCTCATAGATGGCGGCAGCCTTTCCACTCTGGCTTGCCGACTTCCGGCCGGCCATTACTTTCCATTGTACTGCTTTGCTAGTATTCCTTCTTCACCAGAGTAGAAGCGCTAAAAGTTATTTTTTATTTTGTTTTTATAAAAACATGTTTGAATGTTGTTGCTGTTTTGTCAACTACGTGAATTGCGCTCGTTTCACCCGTTAAATGGGTCGTGCGCTTGAGTACTGCGATGTAAATTCCGCGATCATGAAACGTTTGGGAACCACTAGGGGCGTTCTGCAGCCGGCAGGCGAGTCAGCAGTCCCCAGAAGAGCTTTTAGAGGGCCCACATTCCAGAGAGTTTCGAACTGCTTGACCAGGAGTCACGTGCGTGTATCGAGCCGCGTTCAGAACAGAGAGCTGCGAAGGAGGTGACGGACCCGCTGGCCGTCTGCGAGTGTCTCCGCCTTTTCGGCCTGCTTTCCTCCCTGCGCTACCCGAAAACGTGAGCGCATGCGCATTTGCGACAATATTCGCCGGACTCGAGGCTCTCAAAACATTGTCTTAGAGCACCCTCATGGTCGTTGTGAGATAAATAATTGAGTCTTTTGTACGAGTAATAGGAACCAGTGACAATGCTGTAAATGACACGTAGCCAGCACGGCGGATTTCAGCGTCTTAGTCTCTAGGTGCCAATGCTTGCGGCACATAACATCAGAACCATAAGGTCAGGCAACAAACGTGGCCAGTTAGCGCAATGCACTTGACAGCCAAAATGGTGCTAGTTTACAACATTAATCGGGTCTCAGTACTTTAATGTTGATCAACTTAAAAAGATTAACTCTCGTTTTAGACATAAAATATATCAATTCAAAGCCGCCGTCTCAATTTAATTTATAATTCATTTTATATACCTTGTAGTGTTAAAGAGGAAGGCAGGGAGAAAATCTCACAGAGCACCCACTATCTTCTGTTACGGTTAATTACATTAGGTTAAGATAAATAACACTTTGGAAGGTTCACATAAGATTGTCGCTTTACTGGTGTTTTATTTCTTACGCGACTAAGCGCACATGAAAATACGGTTGGAATCCTGGTTCTCTGAGTTTTGTTTTTCAGCCATACAAACGATTTTGCTTAATATCTTATTCTTTAAAAAGGGTATACAAAAATATTAAATTTAGTTATTTAGCTTCTAGTTTCCAAGCGCATCCACTACGTTGTCTGTTGCATTAAATTGTTCATTTATTAAGCTTAGTAAAGCAAGAGGTATAACTTTCCAACCATCATGCACTCTCTGTGAGAAAAAATAAGAAGAAAACGGTAGACGAATCCTTGTCACGAGCGCATGCGCTCGTGACAAGGATTCGTCTACCGTTTTTCTTCTTATTTTTTTCTCACAGAGATGCATGATGGTTAGAAAGTTATACCTCTTGCTTTACTAAGCTTAATAAATGAACAATTTAATGCAACAGACAACGTAGTCGATGCGCTTGGAAACTAGAAGCTAAATAACTAAATTTAATATTTTTGTCCTGCTGTCACAGTTCAGTCGTACCAACGGGCGATGCGGACTGTAGTATTCCAAACATTAAACTTGTTAATTAAACCTAAAACGCAAAAAAAAGAGAATACATTTTTTTTTTTTTGTTACGAGCGATGCGCTCGTAACAAAAAAAATGTATTCCTCTTTTTTTTGCGTTTTAGGTTTAATTAACAAAGTTTAATGTTTGAAATACACAGTCCGTCGTACCGTTGGTTTTCAATATACTCAAATTTCTTATGTGGACTAATATTTCAAAGCTCACGAACAACAGGAAGTGTAAATTATAACCGATTCGTCTCAGAGCAATTAATGTCTCTTTTTACATAATAAAATGCTTTTTAACGCTACCGCCCAATCCCAAAATTTTGTCCGTCCGTCCGTCCGTCCGTCCGTCCGTCCGTCCGTCCGTCTGTCTGTCCGTCTCTGCGATTTCCGCTAAATTTAACGGGAAAAGTGACGTCACGTGGCCTATACACTTGGGGAAATTGACGGCACGTGGCCCACACACGAATTGAGTTACCCGCTAAATTTAGCGGGATTGTTTCCTTGCGACCCAGACACCAATCCAGTTTCTCCGCTAAATTCACCGGAGAAAATAGACTTCACGTGACCTGGTGCCACGTGACTTATACAACTATTCAGTTTCCT
This sequence comes from Ixodes ricinus, assembly GCA_037355805.1. Classification (NCBI taxonomy): domain Eukaryota; kingdom Metazoa; phylum Arthropoda; class Arachnida; order Ixodida; family Ixodidae; genus Ixodes; species Ixodes ricinus. The sequence continues at coordinate 3,904 of JAZHYW010067492.1, read as the reverse complement.
CGCTAAATTTAGTGAGAAATTATACGTCTCGTGTTCAACCGTCACCATTTCCCAAAAATGCAGCTCCATGGATTATAGGACTGTAATAATAAAGATCCCTGCCAATGTTTTTTTTTTTTTTTTTTTTTGCCACGAGTATAGATTAACTCATGTTTGCAAGCAAACCGGAGCGCCCCTATAGCTGACGCCACCGGCGCCGCGCATGCGGGATGGAGTGTGGGCAAGAAGCTCGCCGTCGCTCATAAACAAGCTATTGAAATGCGATGTTGTCGGCGTCGGTGGGAGTACCCGTGCTCTTTTCCGTGTTGGGATGGTCGATTCTACGTCTTCCTGGCATTGTCTGACTACTCAAACGGCCTCAGCAAAATTCCTGAGGCTCGTTACACCGCAAAACTTGGCGTGAATAATGTGACATGCGGCGATTCATACCGCGTAGACCCCGCAGAATGGACGCTAAAGCCTGATTCGCACGATGAGATTCCGCTCGCAATTTTCAGTCGCGACGTCACTCGCGCTGCAAAAGAGTGAACTGTAGCTGAGATGATCGACGTTGATACTCAAACTCGCAAGCAGAATTGGATCAAGTGAATCAGGCTAAAGAACTCGGTGATGGCCACTGGTAATAATGATCAACATCTCCTTGTATCTAATGTTTACACCGAGGTTGCTTACCAGAATCAACCTTTAAATATAAAAGTATTTTGAGGCCTGCATTTACTTCTTATCGCAATAACCGGGCCAGCGTCTGGTCTCCGGGCCGCTGTCGTTTGAAAGAGCAGACGACAAGCAGAAACGTTTGAAGGAGTAGATGACAGTTTGAACGATCGGTGGCCGTTTGAACTTGAAGACGCACTGAAGTGACTGAACGTTGTACACAGGTGGCCTGTACAACTTGACGGTTTTCTCGCGTTCATGTGGGAACAAAATAAACAAATCTGATGACCCCAAATGTCCGTGAATTCAACCCGAAGTGCTTCCCGCCCAAGCAATCGTGGTCCGACGGCGCCTGATTTTCCCTTTCACGACAGATATCCACGTTCTCGGACAAACCGAGCACATGAAAGTTGACCTTCAAACCTTTCTCGACTTTTTGGTACAGCCCCAGTCGCGGCATTTTGACGAGAAGGCAGGTTTTTGTCTGCTTTCTTTCGAAACAACGCAGGAATGCACGTCTCGCATGGTGACTTCCGCCCACTGCCCCAGACAGAAAGTGCGCTCGACGCGCCACCCCGCGCCGTGACGTAACAGAGTTGAGTTCGTGTATACATGGAAAACAAAGACTTCTAAGGCAGACAGTGGAGGAAAACGACTTGCAGACTTATTAGCTGGCGACAGCTCGAAAAGCGCACGGCAGGGCGATTTCCGAGCATTTCATAGTCGATCCGCCGCACATAAGAATGCCAGAAAAGAAATATTAGGGCAACAAGCATGAGCCATGCATTACGCCCGGCCTTTCTTAAGCAATCAGTAATATACAGGGTGACACAAAAACAATTTACAGGCTTCCAAAATTGCGTCAAAATAAACTACGCATTACAGAACGCTAATTCTTCGCCCAAGCGTAGCCCTATGCGGAGAGCAAGTTCGTCTGCCTCCTTTGTGGAGGTTGTGGTGACGTCAGAACGCCGAGCTCTGACTGGCTTTGATTGGAGGATAGTGGGCAGACTTTGAGGAAGCTTGGTATGAGGCTTACCCACTATTCTTTTATCAGAGCCAATCAGAGCTCGGCGTTTTGACGTCACCACAATGGACCTTTTCCAAATACCGACGGCACCAGGCGGTGGCTGCACGAACTAAAATCGAGGAAGTGACCTACCTGCGCTACCAATCGATAATGGGAGCTACGCTACCCGTTCCTTCGCTCTCTGAGCTGCGTCGCGTGCCGCGACTTTAATCGGGGCCTTCAGCTAAAGAACCGCGGCCTGGGCGTCGCCCGGAGGAGTGGCTTCCGGAATCACGTGGTGTCGCACGTGGACATGCCGTGTTGGTGCGCGTGGTCGACTGTGGCTGAGGTTATAAAGGGACGCTCTGGAAGGAGAGGGAGGAACCCCGGGCAGACCCCGTGACACGACGAACTGGGGCAGGTCTGGCTGACGGGCGGCCGGCTGACGCCGGCGTTGCCGGACGCTCTCTGAGGCTCCCGACGTCGAAGGCAGACGGATGGACCGGGTCGGACGGAGAGGGGCATCCGTGGCGACCACCCAAACGTCGTGTTTTTCTTTCCGTCCACTTTCTTTTCTTGCGTAACACAATTATAAATATGTTGCAATTACGTGTTCTACTCGCTGATCCACAGCCTCCTTCCGAATTTCCTCGATTTTTCGTACCGACTTCCGCCGCTTAGCATCGGGCACTCGCGCGTGCGCAGAACGCTTCTCGGAAAAGGTCCATTCCTGCATAAGTTGCTGACGAACTTGCGCTCCGCATAGCGGTCCAAACCAGATGGCAAAGATTTGAAACAAACCGTTATGTTAATAAAAAAATTATACACCATTTTCTGAAATGTTTAATGAGAAAATGGCGGCCGATTGACGGCGGATTTAACATGGTACTAAATAGCGGCAGTTACCGAAAAAGGGCGAAAGCATGCCCCCTTTTTTCATTGAAATTTTCAAAAAAATTACCTATAACTTTTGACTGAGATAACGGTTAGTGCTGATACTTCGGCATGTGCTTTGGACCGCTTGCGCTACATTTGGGTGGATGATGTGCGTTCGGCGATGCTTACATTATTTTTGCGATAAAAAACACACTGTAAAAATTATATTTCTTAAAGGACACGCCGTGTGTACTTTGTTTCAGCTTAAATCCAGACGCAACCAACACTACGAGCTGATGGGACTAATCGGTCAGCGTCAAATGCTCAAGTCACGTGGCTTTTTCTGTTCATCAATCATTGATTCTGCGACGTTGAACATGTTACAGAAACGTAACAAACACGTTGACGGTGCGTTTTTGACGCTCTCTGATAGGTCCCATCATCTCGCAGCGTCAGCAGCGTCTCCACTTAAACTGAAACAAAGTACAGAGTCACTGGCATCTCAAGAACAGCAAGGAGTGGCTTCCGGTTTTCGCGCTTCTCGCGTCGTTCACTCGTTCTCCAGCGTTTTTATCGGCGAATGCCTCAATCTTACCGCGTGCGCAGCGATATAATCCAACGCTCCGGACGCGCCACGCCGTGCCGTTCTTGAACTGTCAGTTACTGTTGGCAGGTTAAGGAACGCGAGGACCTGCTTAATACATTCCCAGTTCTTATCTCGTCATTCGTGCACTCGGCGTTCTTATCGCCTAAATGCCTCGTCCTCAATGGCTGCGGATCCACAATGAGATGTCTGGGAGACGCCACGTTCTGCGTTTGATGTTTTAATTTTTTAAGTTGTCATGAGCTTTACGGAAAGACAATGAGGGGGAGGAGGACATGAGAGACCATTGGGCCGTCAAAGCGCCGAGCTCCGATTGCAAGGGTAGTGGCTAGACGGGAAGGCTAGCTGCTTTTGTCGCCTCTCCCTGTTCGAATGCGTTCGAACGCCGAACGCCCGACGTTCGGTGTTTAAAGTAGCTGTGCAACGATTTTGATGTTGAAAGAATTGGCATCTTCTACTTTTTACATTGTTCATCCTGTCACAAAGGACAGAAAACAGACACCTCCTTACTTCGAAATGTTGCGATTCCGCCGCTTAATCGCGAGGCAAAAATTTGAATATTCCTTGACCTGCAGCCGGGAGCGGCGGCCATGAGAAACATGCGGCGTGACGTCAATGGGGAACTTGTAGAAAGGTAGCAAGTTGTGCGAATACCTGCTCGATAAAAGGTAACTTTTCTATAAATCGTGTCGTTCCAACATAAATATAAATGCGTCAAAAACATGGTATCATCGACAAAACTTTTATTATACGGAGTTTTA
>JAZHYW010067490.1:0-11856 GCA_037355805.1 Ixodes ricinus | reverse complement strand
CGCCAAATGCCGGTACTACGCCCACTGTTGAGAATGGTGAGAATACGTGCTATGTGGGTCGGCTTCAAAGGGAACCTTCAACGAAATTTGAAATATTCCCGTCGTGTTCAAAAATAGGTTGAATATGATCCACAATATCCGTAAATGACAATCGCACGTTTGTATTTTGATCCTGGTGGCTGTATTTTTCGTTATAAACGGCCCACTCTGGCAAGCGCTCGGAGAAGGCCCAGCTTAGAGCACGTGACATCCAACGCAATCGTGACGTAGGTCGTCTCAAGACGAGCAAAGCTACGGCGAGGCTGACGTCGAGAGGATGGCCTAGTCGTTCCAGCCACCGAAGCGGCTGCTTTTGTACGAATTTTGAGTGACGGGTTAATCTTCTATAATCTTGTAGGGGGACAATAGCGGCTTCTGCGACACACAAAGGGATTCTCGGGAAGAGGAGTTCCTCTCCTTCCCCCCTTCTCCGTCGTGGCCGGAGGCGAGACGACCTCCGTCACTAGCTGTCAAGGTTCCTAGACGAGCATTACAAAACGAGGCGTTAGCGACATCCACCAGGTGCTCTTTTGCTAATCGTTTAATCCGTTTTAAAATTCCCTTTCGAGACTTTTAACAAGATATTGGTATGTTCCATGTGATACTGCTCTTTGAACACATATAGACCAAGAAGTGAGGCGCCGAAATTTCGTTGTAGCATCTCTTAAGTGAGACTTGCCGCCGCAACGGTCTTCACCGGACTATGGTACGCTGGAGTGAGTATGCCTCGCCACCGACGTTCGCCTGCGGACTATGTATGCAGACCTAAGTATGAATCGCCGGCAACCGTCACCTGCGAACTATAGCATGTTGGACTAAGTATGACTGTCCGCAGATGGTCGCTTATGAACTAAGTATATTGAAAGATTAAAACAGCGCAAAAAGACAACGGACTGGATGAAGGAGGACACAGACCGAGCGCTGACTCGAACTAATTCTTATTGGACGCAACAGTGCAATGTATGTACGCACAGTTGAGAACGAAAAGGAAGAGAATCAGCCTAAAAGCACAAAACAACGAGCACAAAACACGAAGTATCGCTTCTGAAAAGACATACAGAGGGCACGCGCTAAAACCAATTCAATAACTGAGGCCAGAAAATTAATCTCCTTTCTTGACAAGGCAACAGAAGGACTGCTGACACACATGGCGCCTAATTTTTCTATTTGTAAAACGTACAAAGTTTCGCGTGTCAGCTGGTCGCGGGGACGTTCACCGGGTCCAGCTGACACGCGAACTTCTGGAGGCTTTAGAAATAGAAAAATTAGGCGCCATGTGTGTCAGCAGTCTTTCTGTTGCCTTATCAAGAAAGAAGATTAATTTTCTGGCCTCGTGATTAGCTTGGTTTGATCGCGTGCCCTCAGTATGTCTTTTTAGAAGCGATACTTCGTGTTTTGTGCTCTTTGTTTTGTGCTTTTTAGGCTGATTCTCTTCCTTTTTGTTCTCAACTGTGCGTGCATATATTGCACTGTTGCGTCCAGTGCAATATACCCACGAAACAACACACGAAGATGGTCTTCGTGGATTGGACCCGCCTACTCGCGAGGAGGCTCGGTTGAAAGCAATCGACGTCATATCTCAGGCAGTTCAGCGGAAACCTCTCAACATCTCGGCAGAGGAAAACCAGGCCTTGCGTCGCCTCAAGGAGGACAAAGACATCGTAGTGTTGCGGGCAGACAAGGGAAACGCCACCGTCATCATGGACAGGGAGAAGTATGACCAAAAGCTGCTTGAGCTCCTTGGCAGCAGTGCCTACACTTCCTTGCCAAGAGATCCCACGAGAAAAGTACAAGAAACCCTCAACAAAACACTGGCAATCATCTTCCAGAAATACCCTGACTTCCGCAGCCTTTACACGAGGCTCATCTGCAGGAACGGATCCATCCCGGCGTTGTACGGTCTCCCCAAGATACACAAGGCCGGTGTACCACTTCGACCTATTGTGGACTTCACAAGTCTAGTCACTTTCATAGAGCTTGTTTACAAATTAGAGCTACGTGATGACGAGAGCCTCGTCTCTTTTTACGTGGTGTCTTTGTTCACCAGCATCCCAGTGCCATTGGCGGTATCTGTTGCAAGAAGTGCTCTCTCGGCAGACGAAAAACTCCCGGAGAGAACGTGCCTATCAGTTGACGAGATCTGCCGACTACTAGAGCTCTGCCTAAACAGCACATACTTCTCATTTAACGGGAAGTACTACAAGCAAACCAGCGGCACAGCCATGGGGGCAGCCATATCTGTGACAATGGCAAACCTCACAATGGAGGCCATCGAACGCAAGGCTCTGGACACTTTCGAGCCTAAACCCAGAACGTTCCTGCGTTACGTGGACGACTGTTTCTGCGTCGTTAAAACCAGCGAGGTGGATCGTCTTCTAAAGCACCTGAACTCGGTGGATGAGTCGCTACAATTCACGGTCGAACGCGAAGACAAAGGTTCCTTCCCTTTCTGGATGTACTGGTAACCAGGAATGGCAGTGGGCTAAGCTTCTCTATTTACAGGAAGCCAACCCACACTGGCAGATACTTGGGGTTTGATTCCCACCACCCCCGATGTCATAAAGCGTCGGTGGCCTCTGCACTCTTCAGGCGCGCCTTCGCCACCTGCTCCACAAAGAAAAGCCTCCAGGAGGAAATCAAGGTCGTAACATCGGATCTCCGCAAGAACGGCTACCCTAAACGGTTTATTCTTCGGATACTCGAGAAATCAAGGCATCCACCCCTAGGGCGCAGCAGTCCCCCTTCCGATCGCGTCTGTGTCCCTTACATTAGCCGCACCAGCGAGACTCTTTCCCGCGTCCTCGGTCGCTACGGGATTGCGGTGACTCATAAGCCCGTGTCGACAATCGGTCATCGCCTCCCCTCCCGAAGGATCGGCCCCCCAAAGAAAGGGCCCAAGGCTTGGTCTACCGCATACCATGCAAAGATTGCCCGGCCTCATACGTTGGCGAAAGTAAGAACTTCGCAGAGAGGCTTACGCGACACAAATATGATGTCCGGAAGAAGGATGTGGAGACAAGCGCCCTCGCGGAGCACGCAGAAGCAGCCGGCCACACAGTCGACTTCGAGGGAAGCACCGTGCTGGCCTTGGAGAGGAATTGGCGAAAGCGGCTCTTCGTTGAGTCTTGGTTTATCCAGCACACAAAGGGGAACGTGAATCGTTCTTCGGGCTCCCTGCCCAGCAGCTACGTCTCGGGACTGCGTGACGTGAGCAAAGCCCCCTACATCCGTATGTGCATTTAGCGACGCGTGTTCTTTTCTTTTCGTCACTCACCCGTGAACAAGGGACCGAGCTGGTCCCGAAACGTCGGGTAAATGTTTATTAAATTTTTGGTTAGAGTCCCTATTTTTCGCTTCATGTCTATTCCTAACCAGGCCGAGGGCTGCCGAACGTTTACCTTCAACATTCACGAGAGGCTACCACATCCACGAGATTGTTTCCTGACGGGAATAGAAAATTCCCAGGGCCCGAAACATTAGAGGGTTCAACAAATTCTCCCAATGTCTTTCAATCAAGCCGCGTGCGTTTTGGAAGTGAGGTATACCGCAATTTTTCGCTTTTTCGCTTTTTAGGCACACTAGAAACCAAGCTACGGCCGCTTATTAAAATGTTAAAAAAGTCACTCAAATATCGACTCCACTCGTAATATAACGTACCATTCAGCACATAGTCGCTCAGCCTTACAATGCTTCTACCAGTACAATGTATGACGACCAAACAAAGATGCGTGGTTCAGTAAGTTAGTATAGGTATCCGTGGTCATACATAATCGTCACAATAAAAATATAAAACAATTCTCCTTTCAATGCTAACGAGGTAAAAAAAGAATTATATGTTGGTTCTTACCTATAGATTTTATTTTCTTGGAAATATATTCACAACATTGATAGGCTTCGAAATGCATCGATACGTTTAGGCATATTTACCTTCATGCTAAAAAGAAAATTGTGGTGACTTGTATCTTCCAAGTTCGGTACTGTATGAAGCGCAGTATTTAGGGAACGATGGTTTATATTTGTTTAGGAGATATATAAACAGTTGTTTCAGGAAGTGAAGATACACGTTTAAACAGACAGGTGTGTACGCACTTGTGTGCGACGGTTGGGCCTTTACCGAGCTCCTTAGGGACAAACCGAGAAACATGAGTGAGAACGACGCGGTGGCGTCGGCTGAGCCCGGTCACTTGGAGAGGACGTCCAGCCGGATGACCCTCCAAACTTTCTCTTCCGCCAAGCGACTGAGAACAACCGTGTTCCTTCACGGAGATCCTAAGGCGAAACACTACAAGATAGGCGACTTCGAGAACTTCCTAAACGCCGCCATTAAAATTAAGAACCTGGCGGCACTTCGCGCATTCTATCTCAACCACGTGTGGGTGTGCACGCTGCACAATGCGTCGTCAAGCAACTGTCTAGCTTTCCTTCGAGAGTCCTCTTTCAAAAAGAGAGAGTGCGTGATCGTGGACCCCAATGTGACCGAGGCATCGCTTCGATTCCATTGGCTGCCAACCTACGTGAACGACGAAGTGGTGAGCGGCGCCCTCCAGCCCTTCGGCAGGCTTAGGAAAATCCATGGAGAGGTGTGGTGGGTGCCGAGTGGAGATTACGAGACTGGCACTTCGGCCAGGATAATGACGCGCATTCTTTACGATGGAGCCGCTTGCCGCACCAGGAGACCCTTACCGGCTACTCGGTTTTTGTCTTTATGACGGTTTGACCGCCTCTTTGTCTCCGCTGTTAGCAGCTGGAACACATGGGCCGTTCATGTAAGACAGCCTGGTGCCGGGAGTGCCATGAGGTTGGACATGGAGAAGAAGACTACGTGACAAGCTACGCGAACAAGATGAAAGGGCCCATAACTGCAACGGAAAACGACCGATGATGGACATCGAGGAAATGGAGGCAACAAATGGAGACGATATTAACGTGGTGTCGGCCGCGGCGGCGGAGAGAACGCCGACAACGGACGGCACGCAAACCAGTGTCGCGACTGTGGCCGGTGGACGGACGCCGCACAGAAAACACAAATCAACGGCTGCTAATTCGAAACACGAAATGATAAGCTGACAGCTGATTTTCCGGTGGAGTCGGCTGCTACGTTAGGAGCTGAAACAACCAATTCGTCAGCGAAGGCAGATGCCCCAGTGAGGACCTCCTCGCCGGAATCCGAATATAGATTATTAAGAAAACTTTTAAAGGAAACGAGATAGTCCACCAGACAAAGCTCGAAACGGCAGGGTCCTAATAAAAAATTAGCGGTGCCATCGTCTCCCCCCGCCTCCCCCCCCTCAAGCTCTCTCTCCATTCTCCTCGGTGAGGATTGGGGAAGACAGGCCCTGCTTCGCATAGTGCTATGTGGACATACATGTGTCAATGAAAGCATCAAGAGCACGACCGGACTGCCTTCCCAAATCTGCGTTTTGTGAACTGAACTCTTTCCCGACCACGAGAAAAGTAGCAATTTTCAAAGGATCCGTCCAGACGTGTTTATTTTCCTAACTAATTCGCGTATGGATCAATATGACACATAAAAAATTTGCCAATTAATCGCTCTTTCAAATTAATCTGAGATTGCTATGATGTGTAAAAAAGATTTTAAAATGTTATTGTTTGAAAAATGCAATGTACGTGTGGAAGGCGTATGAATGCCGACAACTTCTATAGCTATTCAAATTAAAAGACAAATAAAAAAAATTTAGAGTATAAAAATTTTGTTCCACATCCACGGCTATTATTTCTGCAAGTTAGTGTACTGTTACTGGCGTTGTCTATTTTTGGCTTGTCGGATAGTTAGCCACGGTACCCCGTGTGCTCTTCAACGAGGGAATGCTTATACTGGAGAAACACAGATAGCACACCCTACATTACAAGCAAAATGCTTTCTTTGTGTTCTACCTTGGTTTTGTCATAGCCGTGATTTCAGTTCCTTCATATTTAGGCATTGAGGTACTCCTTCTTGGGAACATGAAACGTGCACGCTGGCTCAGGACAGCATTGCAATTTATAGTGATGCTTACGGACAACCATCTGTTCAGCGACGCCTATAACACAAATTAAAGTATCCGCAACGCTCTTCATGTCTAACAATATGGCACAATACAGTTGAATTATGTAAATATATATCATCTCTGTTACGAAGATTGATGCAAGTAGTTAGCCGTGTTACAAAAGTGCAACCACTGTTCCCAGTACTATTTTTGACAGTTCACCAGCTTGTGATAAAGCTGAAACCAACGTTGCAATCGAAACTTCGATTCTTCGGCTGTCCAGGAGATAATGGAACATAATTTTCCGCTCTAAATTTAATTTCTTGATGGTGCTTAGAAGTCGCCGATCACCGTTGATTGATGGCCTATCGGCGCTGTCAGGAAAGAGGTAAATACCTTAGCACTGGACAGTATTTTTTGCGCGGTACCTAGACGAGCAGTTTGAGTCGAGAGTAAGATTACCTTTTTGCGTTGGTTTGAAATTGAGTTAAAGGAATAGGACTCATGATCGCCTAACTTATGGAGACGTAGCTGGCATTTTCAAAGCTAAAACAAAAGGCACATCTTTTTTTATCTGAATTCCCGGTGTGAATTTAATGAGGGCGACGACCTGCACGTGTTTTCCTTGTTCTCTCATTTTGGCCTTTCATTTGATGATGTGATGCTTTCCGATACATGTTATATGAGGGATCATGAAAGTTTTAAATTGCCTGGCTACGATACCCACTGCCTGAACGGCTGTTAGGAAAAGGGCGGAGCTGTATTAAGGGCGATAGGGAATACCTTGCACTTTGTTGAATTTCAACAGTTTAAAGAAAAACTATTATTTTGAATACGATTAACTGTAGCTTTTAAATGCCTGTTTTAACAGAATTGCAGTGCACACATGCATTCAAAATCGTTCCTGAACTTGACGTTTTTATTAAAACATAGATATTCAGGAACTGCTTTTAGGAGTAATCGCCGCTGACGTCAGTGATTACCTGCGAACATCCCGGATAACAAATCTGGATACTGTTTCTAAATCTCGCAAGGAAACGCACACCGTTACTTTTAAAGGCATAAGGCGTCGTATATAAGATATCACTTTCGTGTGGCAAGAGCTACATAGGCCACACGGGCAGATTCCTCAATAATCCACTCCGTGATCATGATCACCCCTTGAAGGCAACAGTGGAGGGACATCTCTCAACACATTGTAGAAAGTGCACATGCAGATCATTATTCGGCGCGACAAATAACATATTGGAAAAAAAACATCGATACATTGATCCTTGATGTGCTGGTGGCCTACCAGATTCTCTGTGAAGACAGGAACTGTACAAGTGTAGAATCTGTGACGCTGTCAAACAAGAAAAGAGAATTCCTTCAAGAGACAATGAAGGGCCCACACCACACGAGCCTAGATGTACGTGCCACTATCATTCACAGGGATGGTGGTAGGTGCAGGTGTCCGCGGTGGATCATACTGTCGTCTTCTCTCTTTCTTCTCCTGTCAGTTAACATAGTGTTGTGAGTGGCGATATTTTCTGTCATGTTCTTTTTCTCTCTGCTTTGAGCGCTAAATACCTCAATCGGTTAGACTACCAACAAGCCCAAATGTCAACTTTACTACGGTCTAAGTGGATTTGGCCCCACGAGCGGCGGTCCACCGCACACGAAGGGCCGTCGGAGCATATGCGTGGGGCTCTTGGGATCAAGGCGCTGGGTAAAGCGGTCAATTAATGTCTGCGTGTTGCTGAACCAGTGCGTTGTGTCATTCTCCGAGACGGATAGTAGCAAGGGAATTCCTAGAAACTGACTTAGACATCCCGTCAAATTAAAAAAAAGCAATAGCATTGTTTGGGTTGATGGAATGGGGCATTCTCATGTTTCTCACTCCGTAAGATGGCACTGTAGGAGGGAAGAAGGAGGAGGCGATGAGAAGTGTCGGCGTTGCCACGTGACGTGAGGTGTATAGCTCATGGGAAAAATGTCACATGGCCTTTTTTTTTTCACTAAATTTGCCAGGGAAGCAAGCGTCCCGTAGTTCGTGGCGTCGATTGTATTTTTTATAAATTTAGCATGAAATACATTTTCGTATATATATCTCGCATTAGAGGCTTCCGCTAAAAATAACTTATGTTTTAAAACAAGTTATCATTCCTAGAGGGGTCAGATGGGCAATCATAGCCTTTGGTTTTCACGTGTCAGTTTTGCGCGTAGCGTCAGTGATTGCGTAATTTGTGCCACCCGTTGTCTTTCAAGAAGCTGAATATTCAGGCACATCTTCACCACATAAAAACAATTGGCACACAAGCATGTTTTACTCTAGATGCGAGTACATTCATCAATATGTGCAATACATTTTTTTGTGGTGTAGTACTCAGAGAGTCAATGTCGATTTTACTGACCTTTAACGTCCGTAGAAACATCTGCACCATTTTTGCTGGCGAGCTCCAACCTGTTGGAAATTGAATTGAATTAAAGGGTGAGTTTTATGAATGAAATTATATAGATGTCCCTGATGTACAAACGCAATAGTCATTATTCAAGAATACAGTGGAATCAAATAATACTGTATAACCTACTCAGTGCAATGTGTTTCCACAGTGGCTATATGGCGCAATTTCGACCAATTTTTTTATTATGGTTTTTAAGCTTAGTTAGCATCATTTTTATTCGTCATTTACAGGAACGCCACGCTGTTTTACATTCATAACAGAAAACAATTAGTATTTTTACGTTATTTCTTTCCAACATAGAAAAGTATTTTCTGATACAGAAATAAATTGTCATCCGGATTATTGAAAAAAATAGTCAAAGTGTGAGCTAGCTGAGTGGAGCAGAATAGGAGCGGACTAACTAGGTAGGTAAGATCTTATTGGTAAATAACTAGTTAAATGAGTTTTAGGGTTTTTAAATAAGGAAAGTAATGAGTAGAGTTCCGTGTTTTCGGTGAACGCAGATAAAATCAAGAAACAAAAATGAGCCACCGAGACGGTTTCAACAAAATGAATCGATGGAAAACAAGCGAGATGTCATTGAATAAAAATGACCGCAAGTTCATGGGAAGGACACATTGATCTACAGTTTTCGCTTTGTGTAAAACCGGAACAGGGCGCCACTAAACTCTCCCCTGGGCTGTCTGTTTCTTGGGGAAGCACGACTTTTGTCGAGTTTCTTTCTCTTATCGCTGTCAGGATATTTGGAAGCCTTCGAGTTACATGCATATTTTCTAGGGGTCCATGAATCCCATTCATTAAACTTTTTTTAACATAAGCTCCGATAAGCGGTGAATTTTGTGTGACACCAAATATTTAAACCGAAAAATACGGAATATATAAAAAATATCCCCGCTCCCCAAGCAGAAAAAACGCCCCGAATTCCGAAGACAATAGAAGAGCCTAGAACTTTGAACCCTAGTAATGGGAATTCGTTGCAAATTCGAGCACGTGAGACTCTAGGGAGGTTTATTTACACGACAAGATCCAGTATGGTAACAGGTATTATTATAAATCTGGATCATTAGTATTATTTCTTCCAGGTGCCACTCCTGCGTAGACAAGCCGTTAGACACAAGGTTGGAAGGGCCGTCGCGGTTTCACGCCAGCCGAGTTTTGACCGTGGTGGAAAGCTGCACTCCCGTGGGACACAACTGAAATTGCTCGGCGTGTTATGCCAATGGTTAGTTTTGATGTGGAATCATGAAGATACATCGCTTTTTATTTATTCTTGTGTAGCTTTTAGTTAGTGAATTTTAGATTCCGCGACAGCAGGTATAACAAAGAGACCCGAAAACCAAAGAAACATCCTATTACCATGATGCCTCGTGAAGAGGTCAGTTCCAATCTTGCTCTTAGTGCGACAAAAACTCCCCACCCCCTTTTTTTGGCAGTATACCAACTTGCATGTATTAAACATAAACACGTTATTTATTTTATTCCGCGCTAATTTTTAATTATATTCAAATAATCCACATAATTTCTTTCTTTCAATTATAATAGTATGCTTATCTGGCTTTTTTTACTAGGAACCGAGAGAGACTTTAATTTGCTGCGGCCAACTCATGTTCTACCAGAATCATATTTCTTTTCTTAAACATTTTATTGAAAAACCCGAGACTGAGGTAATGACAGACTTTCTTATATGTCTTATAAATGACTTTCTTATATAATTTGTGTAATAATATGTAGAAGTATTTAAAATCATCTACAATATAGTTCCTATATTATATTATGTTTAGTAGATTCGACACAGCGCACAAGAAACGAAGCCGAAGTTGAAGGGGTACACAGGACAAGCACTTGCTCTCAACTGAAGTTTTTTTGAAAAAAACACAGAAGGAAAGAACAGCATTGTACACCATCATGACCAATTCAGCACGTGTCCAGATAACAGATATCTTTGCTATGTAGAAGGACCGATGTTTGGCTTACACATTGCCCAGTCCCTTCTTTTGGATCGTGTAGGCCTCTAAAGTTCCCTAGTCATCTCATCTCCCCGTTCCTGAAATTGTCACGTGATGGAAGTTGGGCTGGCATTCACAAACTGTACAATAAAGCGGCAACATGAAGCGGCTTCATTGTGCAGTTTGTGAATGACAGCCCAACTTCCATCCCGTTACGATTGCTGGAAGGAAGAGGTCAGATTGAGTGGAAAAATTTTACAGGCCTACACGATTAAAAAAAGAGGGACTGGGCAATCGATAAGCCAAACATCGGCCCTTCTACATAGCAAAAGATCCTTCTTCTGGAGAAGTGCTGAATCGCCCATGATGCTGTGGAATGCTGTTGTTTATTTCGGTGTTTATTTTCAATAAAAACTTCAGTTTAGAGAAAGCGATTGTCCTGCGTAACCCCTCCTACATCGTCTTCGTTTCTTGTGCGCTGTGTCGAATCCACTGAACATGATCCAACTAGAACGCATCGCCACCATAATACATATTATATGTTCGTATATGTTTCTTTAACATATTCATATAGTTTGCTAGTTTTCTTACCCTGTGACGAGCAGCGCTACGTCGCACGTGGCGTCCTTGTATTTCCTAGCAAACTCGGGTAATGTTTTTTCAGCTGAGGTATAGAATTTAAATGGATTATTGGGGTCGCTTTGATCTGGAACTAGAATATGTCGGAGAAAATCTTTCCCTAAAATAATAAAAGGCGCAATTAGATTTCACTAAGACTGCTTTAAAATTGAAGAATTATTGTCATCAAATGAAACCTACCGGGTCCTTAGTTATTTTTACGATGAGCAGTTGTACATTGGGGTTGATTGAGTTTGAATATCTGACGTTCGCCTTAAAAAAAAGACAGGTTAAATTATTTAATTTTATTGATCAATTATGTTGTTGCAAATGAAGCAAATACAACGTTAATTAAATATCAAAAGCATTGTTGCATAAATAGCGTGATTACTTTGCCCCTCTTTCAACTTTATAAACATTAATTTCTAGTAACTCCAATTTACTTTAATTTTTTTTAATTTTTCCATTTGTAAGTTGAGGTGTAGCAATTGGCAACGCATCCTACTACCGCACGGAAGGCTGGTGTTCATTATATTCAATTTTGCTTTCTAGGAAACTCCTAGATCATTCTCGGCCGACATCTTGTGTTCTCCACAACCTTCCCGAACCTACCGCATTCATAAAAGCAGCAATAAATCGATCCTTCGGAACAGTCGCTATTCCGTGGCCGTCGCATGAGTATGGTGCCACTTTTCGTTTTTAATTAAAGGCACAAGTACTCAAGACAAAAAGTTCATTTTTACTATATAATTACTCTGGTCTTTTATCAGTCACGACTCTAAAGACAAAAGCGACTACTGCTATACGCTTTGAATGATGGCA
>JAZHYW010067487.1:0-17731 GCA_037355805.1 Ixodes ricinus | reverse complement strand
ACAGGTGCTGCTCAGTCGCCATCATGCCTCGAAAGCTACCGGTTCCGCAGAACCGGAACGCGCAGAGAACTTGCTGTTCCATGCTCATGGTTCTCCGCCGCCTCCGGAGTCCGGGCGCCGAACGAAGCTCTTCGCCCAGCAAACACACATCGGCCTTCGATACCCGGTACTGTCGGTGTTGAAAGACGTTCTCGCGTCCCGGCGTTCGGTACCAACGCCAACGGTGGCGTAAGATAAGCTCGGCCGCTGCGTACTGCACCGCCATGTTGACAAAGTTTGACTTAGCCTCGATCCCAAGCGAAGATTTTGGGCTCAAACCACGGCTCTCGCAAAGTTCTGAAACGTCACGATGACGTCAGCGACAACGTCGACAAACGAGGTTTCGAACTACTTTTTTACACAAACTTTGGAGGGATTTGGACCTTCAACATGTCGCCTATGGACAATCTACAAAGCATTAAGTTTAGCTTGGCGTAGGGATGTAGGGACAAACAGGCGCTACGTCATCGGCGAAGCAGTTCAATCAGCGGGCTGCTCGCGCCCTCCGCGCTGCACGCGCGCCTCGATAAACCCATGCTACATTCTGCCACTCTCAAAGAAAAAAAAAAGAGCGTTCTAATGATTGACACCATGCTCGGAGCGACGTCAGCGTCGCGAGAGTCCAATTAGCGCGTTCCGCAAACTTCGGGCACAAAGTTGTGCTCGACGAGTTTAGCGACCCTAGATAACTTAACAATGATGGGCGTTTTGTCTCGGTGGTATGCCGTCCAATGCTATGGGCTCGTTCAATATTATCAGGGTTAATGCTGATAGCAAAATGGTGACCACACAGTTCAAGAACCTTCTCTCTGATACAGCCCAAGCGTCGTTTGGTACGTCTATGATACCATAAAACAGCAATTTAGAATGGCGTGATCGGTTTTCGGCGACATCGCATTTAGAAGCCATATCATTTAGTTTTGGCGATAAGGCGACAAACCTTTCACTGGAAGCGGGGACGTTGTGTATGGTTTGGCATCTGGTAAGTTCGGCCTCCAGCATGCTCACTTTTGCAGAGTTGTTGTATCTGCTCTTCCGCGTTCTTTTGTTGATCTATCGTGGTTTTCATACCTGAAAGAGTTCTCCCTTGTGCTTCCTGTATTTTATGGACCCCTTTTGAATGTGACGCGCCGATTGTTAGAAGGTCTGAACCTCTGCACCATGGCGGAACTACTGCCATCGTGGGAAGTGCAAGTCATTCCATAAGATAGCGAACGTCAGAGAGCATCCAATGCTAAGAGTCGATGAGCCTATCAAGCAACGCCGAAAGGGCAACGTCACTGCGCTCATCACCTTTTTCTGGTGGATTTTGCCTTCTAACCCAACCAAACGCATAAAACGTGTCGTGACGTTGCGGTTTTAGTCCGCCATTGTGCAAGAGTTTCCGAAGCTGCCAACAGAGGGCAGTCTTTCGAAAAGGGTCTATTTACTGGTAGTAGAGTCATTTGTCGCTTGCTCACATCATCAGAACCATCGGGCCAGGGGCCACGGTTGGATTCAACGTCGCCTGCGATCAGCAGTCGTGAAGCGTGACGAGCCAGACGCGAAGAACGATTCAAACAGCAAACGAGGACGCTTACAAAAAACTTAGAGTGTCGAAGGGGCATGACACCATCACTGCGGAGGAACGGTTAGGATATCGGGTGTTCTTATAACTAGCCTGGAACAGTAGAAGGGGTGAGCATTTCATCTTGGCGGTGTCATGCCCCAAGAAGAAATCGTTGACGGCCTCCTTATTAGGTCCTGCCGATTGTAGACGATCTAGGTTGACAAGGCAGTGTTATTCATTGCTCCAGAACTGGCTGTTGTGTTGTCGTGGCATTGGTGAAAATGCGAAGGAAGAAGCATTGGTGAAAAGGCGAAGGAAGAAGTCGTTCCGTTGGCACCAGGCGTGATGCGGCA
This sequence comes from Ixodes ricinus, assembly GCA_037355805.1. Classification (NCBI taxonomy): domain Eukaryota; kingdom Metazoa; phylum Arthropoda; class Arachnida; order Ixodida; family Ixodidae; genus Ixodes; species Ixodes ricinus. The sequence goes on along the minus strand of JAZHYW010067487.1, from coordinate 15,790 downwards.
GCTTGGTCTGCCGACCAAAATCGAGCAGCAGTTGGAGCAGTACAAGTCGTGAGCATTTGCCGGTGTTATGTCCACTTCTTGAATTAGTGACGCAAAACATTTTTTTGACTGTAAATAATGCTATTAGTCATCCGTAGAAGACAAGTAAAATATGCCTACACATAAGGGTTATGATCGTTCTATTTAGGCTTAGTGATTTTGCAAGGTGGAAGCTGCGATGTTGCGAGAGCCTCACAGATCGAGACGCAACTGTGGTAGTCGTGTTTCGTTATGTTTTTGATTGAGCAAGACGATTCACCATGCTCAGTTCCACCGCCCAGACACTTTCTTTTCGGTATAACCACGTTTACAGCCCTTTCATTCGCCGGATATTGCATCGCTTGGCTCTCCCAGGTGCTTTGCGATGAAGTAGACGTTAAATATTTATTAGTGTAGAGCGTGTGAAAGAGGTAGACATATCTACTGATCTCTAACTGGCCATTTGCAGAAAAACAAATAACTAAATAAATTATAGTTGCTTTTGGTACGTCCCTTGTGTTTTTAAGAAAATGGTGGTAATAAACAAACTGATAAACACTGCCAGAAACTCGAAAGCAAACACGGGAGTCACTCGTTGGGCAAAATATACGAATACAACCGTCATTGATGTTAGGATGGAAACACGAAACGCTAGATACGGGACCGGCATGTCGTTGACACCTGTTTCAGCTATAACCCAAATCCACTTTCCCAGCTTGAGCCTAGTAATTAATGTGCTTGCTCAATCACGAATGAACTAAATCAAATAACTACATAAACGACTTGTTCGCCTTGAAAACCTCTCTTTATTTCGGTCTTTAGAGCTAAAAGATTGAAACCAAGTCCCAATTTGTTTGCCCTGGCACCACTACACCGAAACTAGCAAAGAGATAGTCTATCTGCACGACTATAATCACATAGTAGCAAAACTAAAACAAAAGAATATCAAGGGTGGTTATCTTATCATCGCCCCCGAGTAGTCCAAGTTTACGACCACCACCGTCCCCACACCAATAAAAATTGCACCGTTCAGCGTAAAAGAAATACACATAGAAAGTACAACATGGTTTCGCGCTTCCAAGCCTTACATTCGAGAGCACGTAAAGTAGAGGCCCACGAGCCATAAAACAGGGCGGCCGGTGAAGCCTACTGAGTAAGCAGGCCACTCAGTCTCCCACCCCGCTGACAGTGCAGTGAAAGCTACGTGCTTCATAGGCCAATCAATGACCTGTGTCATGTCAGATGACAGCACCTGCTCTAAGTACGAACTTGTTTAGGAGGAATGAGTCACGTGCCCGAAGGCCACCGCACGATTGGTTCAGTCGGCACGCAGCTTTTAGTCGGCATGTCAGATTAAAGGTGCTGAACGACACTCAGTCTGTCGAAGCGTCTGAGACTTTTATAACCGCAGCACAAAAGAAGAAACAAAGAAGCGTGTCGTGTCCGAATCTAAAATTCGTGTCAGGACTTATATTTTTCCCGCACATCACAAAAACTGCATTAAGTTGCGATTTCTGTAAACGGTTTTCTGCCATGATCCTGCAAATGCATGCGTAAATATTCTTCGCTATCACTCAATAAGATGCCGAGAAACGCTCGTGATGTTTATTGGTCAAACTGATGGACGCAGAGTGCCCAAGTTGTTCGCCATTCATTTTTAAACTACGCTCGGTTTCTGAAATCCTAAAATCTACTCATTTGCTCGGGGACCTCAAGTTGACAAAAGTGTGCGTTACTTTTATGATGACATGCATGGGACAATATAAGTGTGTTTTGTTTTAGTTTATTTACTAGCATCATTATGGTTTCTGGTACCAATAAGCCCCACCCTCTTCAGCAATTTAATTTCAATATTCATGTTGATGGAAATGGGTAGCTGGATCTTGTGTTTGCTTTCAGACTTCATGTTTTATGACCAATTAACACTGTAAACAAAATTACCTAAGTTCGCGTGGGCTGCAGAACTCACCTCCAGCCCAAACTTACAAACAGCGAGAGGATTCAGTGTATAATCAAGCAGGTGCTCTAACTAGACCCCCCTCCCCCACATCATTAGTTAAAAGAAGTAATTATACCCTGAGCTACGATGTTTTGTTTTTTCATTGACTAAATGCTTGTTTTTTTGCAGTGATCTAGTACTTGTGCGTTTCAAAAGAATGGAAGTACATGAACGTTTTTTTAGAGATTGATTTTAGACCACTCTATCTCGCATCTTGCTTATTCAAAAACCATCACTACACGGCGAAAAACGACGATTTGAATTTGGGAACGACAATTTTGAACGTCAAAGATTTTATATTTGGACACATTTACGAGGTGAGATTACTTTAATACATCCAAGAAGAATTTGTTAGCAAGATTTGAACTGCATGCATAATTTGAAGTGATTTTGTGTGTGTGTGTTGTGTGTGTGTGTGTGTGTGAAATTGTGGAGGAACCGAAACCAAAACATCGATCGTCGGTTGTCGAATGGATGTAATTCTGACCATTTAGAGATGTGCAAACACGATGCCAAGTCATGTAAAAATTTATAGCGTTTCAATGCTGTCTAAGTCGTTCTTATTCAAACGAACACTAGAATGTGAAGTGTGCTGTTCACACTAGAAAACGGAATGTTATGCAGTTTGGAGCTCATAGCTATCGCCCGTGTCGCATGGTCGCTGCAGCAACACAGCACAGTGCTATTGTAGCATGATTTCAAAATAGCGCGAGATAACTAAATTTAAAAAAATATTATCACGCAACAGAATTAGTTTGTTTTTTCTTTTTTTCACGACCCTTGGAACTTGAAAGAGTTAAGACACCTCCGTTCCGATTTCTTTTCTAGGGGGCGCAACACTGACGCACTAATTGATTGGTCTGAAACTTCTTTCGGAACACCAAAGTATGGCGCATGGCACAGAGAAAAGAGCAGATATCAAGCAACAAACGTATCTCAACTCCTGACTGGCATACGAAACGAACAGTATATTTTTAAATCCCGGGCAAGATGCCCAAGTATTCAGACGAGTGCGCGTGCAAGCTATGTTTTGCACAATCACCCGATTTGCTTTCATTCTCCCTATCATGGAATCTCGGGCAGAACAAAGCTCATGTGTAGATTCAAGCGCTTGTGAAACCTGTCGATTGTCTCTTTCAAAAGTTGCACGCCGCGACTGCAGAAGTACGGTTTTCTTCAACAAAATACAGTATGCAACGAGGAAAAGAGTGCAAAACGGTCTCATCTTTTTCGCAACTTGTTTTATTTCTGGTTGACTTGTTGTTAGTTCTTAACTCAGCACTGGTGGATTTTCTATGCCCAAAGGAGAGCTGAAATGTGTAGGCATACCGAGCAACCCTGGATGCAGTGATATTTTTATTTGGTAGAGCTTCAGAAAAAACTCTCTCAGAAAGTTACCAAGGGCACCGACAGTCTGGTGCTCTGGAATGTGCGCAACAAAAAAAGGTTGCTTAGTTCTACTCAGACATTGATAGTCACGTTATATCAAGCACACGTTATGCAAACCTGTAAGCGTTTGCCCGTGTTTCTACTTTCCCGTAGAGCACGCAAAAAGATTAAAATTCACTGTTTGAGACACAGTGAAATCGTTTCGACATTGGGCGCATCAACACCACTTTCAGTCATGCTTCAGAAATTGGAGTGTAGCTCAATAGAAAATAAAACCCGAAGCAGTCAGCTTTTCCGCGTCACTTTGTTAATTTAGATATTGCCTATTTAAAACAACACCCAACTTCGTTACATACGCAAAAAAATACTCAGTCACTAATTTGCTCACGGTCATTTTCGAATCAACAGGTAGTATAGAATTATCTTTTTATATATATTCATAAAAGAGTCCATGCAATTAAAGTAGCCTGGCGTCGGATTTTAGGGTTATGTATTTTTCAACAGTTATTGCACAACATTCAAAAAAAAGAAATCTAGTCACATTACTTGAAGGTATATTCAGTCGGATTCTTATCTCGAGAGTTAAATATTCCCAATGAACTACCAAAGATGTTTGTGAATTAGCTAACTGCAGAAAATTAGTAGTTTCACCAGGAAGTTCGTTCTATGTCGCCGCGGTGCCTCGAACGAGTTTCCGACTTATATGTTTACCGAAAATCAAAAAAAACCGTGGTGTTTTGATATTTGTTTGGTGACGTCATAAAAATCGCACGTTGTTGCCGGCCTGGCCCTGGCGGTGTCGCAGCGGCGCTGATGGACGCGGTAGACACCTGGGCCGTGTTCCGAAATTTACTCGATCTTACTCCAGGATAAGGGTTTGTACCTTGGCGTTCGTAAAACCTGCCCGCGTCCAGCGTTCCTCAAGCTGTGTTGTCACGTGACACGACCCGCCGTGAGTAACTCGGATCCATTTGGGTAAGATTTGCTGTTCTGCTGCGGGTCGGGCACCAGCATGACAGTCTGGAACTACGCCAGCCAGGGTTGGGACGCTTCGACGGCAGCGACACGCACGTTCGCTCGTGCTTTTCGCCAGCATTTCTGCGACCAACCGCCAGGATTCGCGGTCTCCGACGGCACGACACTCCGGCTATTCGACGTCATTCGGAGGTACTTCGCAACCATTACCAATGCACTGGCGGAATAGGACGTCAAACAGACTAGTCGCTGGCGCGTTCCTGGCACCGTGATATCGCGTAACAAAATTTTGATCTCTTTGGCGGTGGTGGAATTAGTCATCGTCGTAAACGGTATTCGACAAGAGAATACTTGCGCTGAATATCGCTCCATCATTAAATATTTATACTTTTTAAATTTAATTTTACCGTGAGTCATGTTGCGTATAGAGTAAAAACACTTCCAGATTCAATGAAATCTTTTATTAAATACAAGTGACGAAATAATATTTCCAGGGAAGAAAACGAAAATAAAGATAACGCTTTACTTATAGCCACTCCTTAAGTCATATCAGACGTAATATTTATAACTTGTACTTAACCATCTAGACACGTGCATACTCCGAACCGCTTTAGTCGCTATAAGTGGAATTCACTTCAAACACATTTGATGGGTATGCGGGACAAGGGAGAAAGTAGGAGAGGAGGTAATTAAAAATGCTCTAGGAACGAGGTACATGGTATTGACATGGCACCTGCTGCAGCTTAGTTGGCTGGCAGGCACACTCCGAAGAGTTCTGCAAATCAGTGCTTCGAGATAGTGTATATCTAACCAATCCGGTCACTACTCTAAACAAAACGATTCAGCAGGGACCCTTCAGACTTCTTACGTGTGAAAAGCGAAAGCATTATAGGCTACGTTTGCATGAATGCGACAGCAGCGCATCGGATCCAGTTAGCGAATCGGATCCACTTCAAGCACTACGTTTACATGGATTCGGATCGACCAGTAGCGGCACTCGTGTCGAAGGATCACAACGCAAACCTCGTGACCTTTAGATTGTTTCCGAGGTGTCCGGTTTGCCTTGCAAAGCGAGGGATTACGGGAGCCAAGCTCCGTAATCCCTCGTCAGACACTCGATTCGACCCGCTAGCGTATACATGGAGAGTCTCGATTCGGATTGACCATATCGGACACCGTCCCAGCGGATCGGATCGGATCCAATCCGATCCGATTCGAGTTGTTTTGTTTACATGGACCGATTCGATTCGTTAACTGGATCCGATGCGGTGCAGTTGCATCCATGTAAACGTAGCCATTGTCTCTTTGGTGAAATGCTTTTGATTGATGTTTTCGACATAAATTCGTAGTTCTTTCTCCTGATTCGGTGCGTGTGTTTGCGTACACGTTAGCCACAGAGTAATGACGCACGTAGTAGGCACTCATTTTGTCAGCAAGAGCCGTGGAGCCGCCATGGCGTCGGGGAACCGTATTCGACTTCGCAGCCCGGAGGCCCGGGTTAGATTTCCTCCCAGACCGAAATGTACCAAATTTTATTTTTCAAAGCCATTAATTCAATTTTGACGTCAATCCGAGCATTTTTGACGTGTCTTCACTTTTTGCGACGGCGGTCATTTTTGATATCATCGCTCGGTGCCGCCGACGCCGCCGCCGCACGCCGGATTTTCGCGTATTGGGGCATATATGATTTCGCAATAAATAATACTTGTACAAGAAGTCTTGCAAGCTTCTCTGTCATTATTGATGTCATTATAAGCCTTTAATGTTTTGAAGGGAACTCCTGCAATTTTTTTTTATCGTCACACGTTGGCCTCAACTTAAGTTCAACGCATTAACAGACACACACGAACGAGCAACCAAAATTACAAGTCACAATTTTTTTAATTGCCAGAGTTGATGAATTTTAGATTTTGGTAATAGGCTGAGAGGATCTACTGAGCACTGGAAACGAGATATCAAATGTAATGTGGTGCCAGTACAGTACGATTGCCAACTGGTCACACAAAGTTTTGTGGTATGAAATAAATGTTGGGGAAGCTCACGCGAACGCAGCAAAAAAGCATGCGCGAAATACTGTATTTTAGACTGCCTGTTGGACTTACATGTTATACAACACGGGATAAAATACTATGGCTGTGCAGCAACGACACATGCATTCTAAAACTTTGTAATAGAAGGCACCTCGTGGAGTTAATACCCTGCTCACTGCAGTTACAAAACCCAAAAGGAATCTAGTTATCATGATTGCGTCACACTCCAGGTGAGAACTAGAGGACTCTCATTTCTCAGACTCTGAACGAGATTGCGTCTTATACAATATCTCACATTTCCAATTAAACAACCGAGCACAAGGCATTAATGACTTCCAAACAAAAATATGCCGGCAAAACACAAAATTATAATCCCTTCAACTGAAAAAGCTATTTTATATGGTCTTTTAAACACCATCTTATAAAACATCTAGGCTTATTAAGTTTATGTCAATACGCTTCTTTACAGAAGCGCTAATATTGAGTGCATAAAATGGCAGCTGAAATGTTCAATCTGAACGGTACTTATCAACAGCATCATCATCGGACGTGCCTAGAGGAATGAAAATAGAATCTAGAAGAAATATGGCTTCTGAAATCTTACACAAAGGATGAATTATGGAATTCACGAAATCAACAAATATAAATGAAAGTGAAAATTTCTAAGTTTCCACATTTGTCTTCTTTATTTTTTGTATGTTTCCACCAAACAAAACCGTTTTATGTTTGGTTCTTAGCTCTGTATGCTTTGCAAACCTTCCGTTTTCATAACTTTGTAAACTGCGATAAAACCAATTTGGCAATGATTCAACACACGAGAACGTTTCTATCCTAATTATTTGTTTCTTTTTACATTTAATTTGTAGTTCTGCAAGATTTGAGAGAAAAAAATGGTATATTCAGTTTTACTGGGCACTTAGTGCATTTCAGCACTAAAGGAAACACATTTAAATGTCTCCCACCGTTTTAAGTAATTTTTGTGTTGAATGAACCCTCAGAAAGCTCATGCCAGAAAAAAAAGAATATTAGCAAACGATTTTTTTGAACCTTGTATATTTGGGCAAAGAGACGGACAAAACAGCGCGAACCTCCAAAATTTTCGTTTGCAGATTCTTGTGTACCTGTCCCTCTGCTTTCCTATTTTCAAGGGTTAAAAAAAAGTGTCATTCTTAACCAGCCTATTCGCATTCCTGCAATAAATGCGGAAAATACTGTCTTTTGACTGCAGGCTCAGCTTGCAGCTTATACATGTTTTGGCACCCAATTGAAAGCGTGGAAAATTCCGCATATTGGTTTTGGCATAACATTTCTTAGTCGGTTTCTTAATAACTAGCTTGCGAATTCATGGATACTGAATAGCATGCCCGGATGCATAAAACCCGGGTATTTAAACAAAAAAAGAAGATCAGTGTCCCTAGTTTGGGTAGTTTAGAAAACCATCGGATGAACGAAACTGAGATACGGGAAAAGCATCAGGGTAAATGAGAGGAGAGGCGATCAGGAGAGGACTCAGTCGGGACTGAACCTTGTCTAAACACATTTCTCATGTTGCACAAGGACGCGTAATCGGCATAAAATGCATCGCACATGTAAGCTGTAGCGGAGCAACATGTCACCCAAACACTTCAACATGCTCACCATCTTCAGACGTGCGGGTAAACTGAAGTAAATTCACAATACACAGTACAAGATAACTTTGTATTGATATAAGAGAGAAGAACATTGTTATGCACATATTCGCGGTACTGTAGTTAATTTTTAAGAGAATAAGAAATATGATAGGTAATACAATATTACTTCCGGGCGAGAGCTTTTTTTAGCACAAAAATCAATGTGCCCTAAAGTTCCTTTCAAGGCAGATTTGAATAAAACTCGGAAACTAAAAGGAAGAGTATTTATTGATATTTAGTTTCAGAATATTATGGGCTTATATATAAGCTTTTCCTAAAGGGCCACTGAAAAAAAAACTGTTTTATAACAGTCTGGTTGGGAGATGCGTGTCAAGAAATGAACTTTGCGAGAAAAAAATTTGAGCAATATTGTTGGCGAGCGATTTATTTGAAAATCTCCGCGCAAAGTCCATGACGTCACGGGTCATTCCAGAATGACCATCTCGGGCATTTCTTTTCCACTTCAATGTGAAGGCGAAGCCGATCCTCATATCCTCCACGCGCTCGAAACGTCGAGAGCGAAAACAAGTGAAAGGGAGTTAACTGCTTACTAAATCGCGTCTCGCCCCGTCAATACCGCTCTAAAAAATGTTTTTTCGCGTGAAAGTATTTTTCTTACACGCGTGTCCCTACCAGACTGCTAAAAAACATTTTTTTTTATTTTCAGGGGCCCTTTAAAATAACCGTATTTGATGTCTTACTAGAGACAAAATATTGCTGTTTACAGATAGTCATTGAGGCTGTTAATTTTCATAAACGAAATATTACATAATATGGTCATGATTTTATAGGTTGGCGAGTGTCTTAAATTATGCTACTTAGTTTATGGCTGTCTCGGAACTGCACTCTGGAAGTCGAACTTCAGCCAGTGGCGTAACGTTGAGGACAAGGTCATCAGGCTGGCGAGCTGATTTTCAATCTTCAAACTTAAACAATGAGACGTTTTTTCTTTTTGCCCCCGTTTCGGGTTTCAGAATGGTGTAACACTGTTTCTATTCTATAGCGCCAAAAGAATTGGCGTTTTAAGAAGACACATTTCCGTGAAAAAAGTCAAATATTTGCCTCCGAGACGATAATGGTTATCTGTGTTCTCAGGCCGATATTGCAACTCGTTTTGCTGAGTATTTCAGTTCCTGCTATTCTTTTTTCCCACGAGCTGCTCTTTTAGTTCCGTTGACGTTGAGCGTTCCGATTATCTGTCCACGTTTACTGTTTGCATTCAAGACATTTTTTAGAAGCCAACGTTTATAGATACTTCTCCAGTTCCCGAACTGCCTCTCTCCAGGCGGGCGCGACCGATCCCTAGGGACTGCGAGGGCGCTACGATCGAAGCTTGCGCCCGTGTGCCGGCCAGGCCAGCTCCGGTTACGTGGTTGGGCTTGCATTTCGCTCGCTGTCTCGCGCCGTTTGTTACGTGATCTGTTGGTTTTCTGCCCTTCGAGTGTGTGATTGCTTTCGACGGTTTGTTATACGACGTTCGTTGTGACGTGACGTATGCGCACTTTCGCACGCAAAAATTGCCAAAGAGAAAACGATAGTGCCACAAGGGCCCAAAAGAGAAAGGAAAAAGGCCGAGCTTGTGTATAGTGGAGCTTTAACTGTAACAGGCTTTGTTTTGCGCGTGATTTTGAAGCCCTTTTTTATTTTTTGCGGGTTAGCAAAATAAAATTGATTGTGTTACGGCTTGTGTAATGTGTTGTGAATGAGCAGTTTCTGTAGATACTTTACTAAATTGCAAGTTGAGCAAATCTTCTAAAATAGCATTGGTAAGATCGATATATTTTGTAAGACAAAAAAGAGAAAAAAAAAATGCTCCAGGACGGCGCGATTGCGACGCGCAGCTTTTTTTTTTTCGCGACGTCAAATCACTACGTGCGTTCTGTGAATATATGGAATAAATTCATACCGACCGCGCGAACGATCCTCGTCTCGCTCATTTTTTATTGACGACGTGAGGCAAACCAAGCATAGTGGACAACCGCTGCGGGCCAAGGCTGAACCGCCTGCACGTACGCATTATTTTCGGTGTTACATCATTTGCAAGTTACCTTCTTTTTCAAAAACGACCGAAATTAAAATAATAGCGCGTTACTCGCGAAATCAGCGCGAGATCCCGGGCTGCAGTAGGCGTGCTGAACATTGCGCGCAAGGGAGCGGCGATCGTCTTGATGGCGCAACCTTCGACCGCAGCGCTGCGGTGGCGGGGACCGCGCCGGGCCGCCTCCTCCCCACAGGCGCGCCGAGGAGATACGGAACGTGGGAGAAGTATCTATAAACGTTGTTAGAAGCTATAAAAGAACTGAAACCCAAACTATCAACCGCCATTTTTTATAAAGTTTATAAGTTTAAAAGTTTTATTATAGAAGGTGGTTGTTCTATTTTTGCTCCAGTTTTAATGCATATTTTCAAATTATCTTTTGCGCAGTAGTTCTTTAACCGAACTTTGGAAATTCTCCACAGTTGTGCCTATTTTTAAATCCGGTGATTCTATATTGGTTCATAATTACCGACCGGTGTCACTATTTTGTAGACTTGCAAATGTATTTCAAGAAGTAGTCCATAAGCGTCTTTACTTTTACCTTCAGCCCAATGATAACTGAAGCTCAGCATGGATTTTTAAAGGGGAGTTCGGTAGAATGTAACTTCTGCTCATTTTTAAATTTCTCAGCGCCAATTGTGTCCAGTAGGGGACGGGTGGATGCGATTTATTTCGACATGTCGAAAGCGTTCGACCGTGTTAGTCATGATTTACTTCTACAAAAGCTCGCTCTGCATGGTTTCAGCTCGGATCTGTGCGCATGGTTTTCTAGTTATATAAGAGGTCGTCGAAACTCTGTTCGTGTTGAAGAAAGCTACTCCGACGAGTTTGTTTCTGAGTCGGGGTAGCTTTCGGGATCCTAGGGACCGCTTTTGTTTATTTTGTTTATAAATGATATTGTTTCCTGCGTTAGGTGACGCAAAAATTCTTCTCTTTGCAGATGATGCTAAACTATTTTGAAGTGTAAAGTCAGCATTGGATTGCACTCGTCTTCAAGCTGACATAGAACATGTTTCAAAATTGGTGCTTCAACAACCACTTGTCATTTAATCCCGAGAAAACTAAACATATTGTACTATCTAGAAAGCGTGAATTCATTTCTTTTTCTTACAACCTTGAAGGCCCCTTCAAATCCCGGGTATCTTTTATAATGGGATCTTGGTGTCCGTATTGACAGTTCACTTTTTTTCAAAGAACACTTGTCTCATAACGGTTAATGCTGCGTTAAGAGTGTTAGGCATTACTTCTCGGTTATGTCGGCGGTTCTCATCACCATCTTGATGTTGCATTTGTTTAAGTCACAAGTTAGATCACGGTTAGAATTTGGCTTGGCAATCCGGAATTCATTATCTCTTGGTCAGGCAACAGAAATATAAAATGTACAAAAAGCGGGTGATAAGAATTGTGTACGACCGCCATATTGGAAGGAGGTTTTTTTATCATTATGAAACGCTACTTCACCGTTTTGCATATATATAAACTTGCCGTGAGGAGGCAGTCCCGAGATTTTGTTTTTCTTCTTAAAGTGGTTCTCTGGTCACGTCACTTCAATGGATTTACTAGATCCATTGACTTCCATGTTCCATCATAGGGCCAGCCGAATATATTTACGTTTTATCCACCTTGCATGTCGCGTATATCCCCTTTGTCACGGATTCAACTGGCCTTCAATAATGAACCTCACTTGGATATTTTCATGTCTCTTCGGGAATTTACCTTGCTTTTTTCGTGAATGGATGTATTTCGGCTAGATATCTTAATGCGATTTTTTGGGGTATTTGTACTTAGTATTTTAGTTTTTGCGGTATACGTATTTTAGTATTTTAGTGCACCACAGAGGAGACTGAAAGGTTGTTTGTGGGCATAGAAAATTAAGAATTAATATTATTATTATTATTATTATTATTATTATTATAAATGACAGTTCTTTTTAAATAAATGAGTTCTTCCCAATTAATTAATTTAAGAACTTTTATGTTATGCCTTGTTTAATAATATTAATATAACAATAAGTGCTGGAGGCGAGCAAATAAAAACACTCAGAAGATATTTTGCATTTATTCTTACGTCGTTCGTCGCAGAATATTTTGCGATTAAAATCGTCGCATGATCTTAATTCGCCGGCATAGGGGCCTCTTGAAGATTAATACTGAAATGACCATGAGGAATGCTCTAAAATTCTAGTAATAAAAAATGCGTCAGAATAGCAAGGGTGCTCCGCAAGTGCGCCTGAGAGCAAGATCAAGGAATTACCAAACCTACTTGTTATTTTGAGAACGGTCCAGGTGAGAGAGTTCGCCGGACGCATTATGCAATGTTGAAGCCGAGATGCCTTGTATGAATTTTTGAAGTCTCTGAATAATATGGTGTTAACCTTGCAAACTCCATAAAACACAAAAATAAACAGAATGGCGTAAGTGCAGTCGGTATGGCGAGAAAATTTCCCTGGAGAAGGTGAGGGGAACGAAGGACAAACACAAATTTCCAAACACAGTTAGGTGACTTGTTTGCGACTGAAAAAATCCTCCTGGTCCGGGTATCGAACCGGGAACCTCTCCATCTCGAGTGGAGCGCTCTACCAACTGAGCTAACCAGGAATTAGACGTCATTAGAGCAAACGGGTTTTAACCGCTGCCACCAGTCTAACACCAACAAGCGTGAAGCTTGCAATTTAAGGTTATAATTATAATGCAATTAAACGCAAAGGTGCAAGCGAGCTGGCCATGAATGACAAAAATAATCCCTGGAGAAAAGGAACAAGAGGTACAAGGGACAAACACAAATCTCCAAACACAGCTAGGTGACTGGTGCGCGACTGAAAACATCCGCCTGGTCCGAGTATCGAACCCGGGACCTCTCCAATCGCGCACCAGTCACCTAGCTGTGTTTGAGATTTGTGTTGTCCTTTGACCCTCTTGTTCCTTTTCTCCAGGGATTATTTTTGTCATTCTTGTCCAGCTCGCTTGCACCTTTGCGTTTAATTGCATTATAATCACAGTACGTATGATCGACAAGCAAACTGAAGCTGTGTTGTGTTTTTCGTGAAACAAAAATATTTGTGTTTTTGAACCTTGTATGATCTGAAAGTCGGAACAACTTTACCTGCCACTTGAAGTATTTGGTTATTACTTTGCGTTAAACAACCTAAAAAAATGACCTGGTGGGCGTATAAATATATCTTGCATTAGTGCTCTTTTTACTGTTGAAACTTACCAAAACATCATCGGGTTGCTTGTAAACACCACACCGAATTTAAGAGACTATAATCTGCGTGCTTAAACTTGTCAACCCCGCTCATACTTGGGCTCTAATCTTGTTACGACTCAGAACTGTTAATAGCAACCGTTTTCGTTGACCTAGTTGGTGATTCGGTAAATGCGGGGGCGTGGCTTTTTAGAGCACAGCTCTTAGGCGCCCTTTTCCGGCTTGAGCGGCGTCGGCGTCGCCGTCGGCGTCGGCGTAACCGTGCGGTGAATTATGAGTAAATTTCCCCGCTAAATTTATCGGAAATTCTTCCCCTCTAAATTTAGCGGAAACTTTTTTCAGCTAAATTTAGCGGAAAAATTTACCCGCTAAGTTTACAGGAACAATTTCTGCGTTAAATTTAGCTAGAAAAATTCCCCGCTAAATTTAGCGGAAAAAAATTCCAGTTTAGCAGAAAAACTTCCCGCTAAATTTAGTGGAAAAATTTCCCCTAAATGGGAGGCGAACAGGAGAGGAGGAGGGGCACAGCCTCCTCTATGTGCCTTCCTCCTCCTCCTCCTCAAGAGCTGCGCTCTAATTTGGCGTCACGGGGGATTGTAAACGTCTTTCAATTTAGAGCGCAACTCTTAGGCGCCCGTTTCCGGCTTGAGCGGCGTCGGCGTAACCGCGCGGTGCATTATGGGTAAATTTCCCCGCTAAATTTAGCTGAAACCTTTCCCGCTAAATTCAGTGGGAAAATTTCCCCGCTAGATTTAGCGGCAATATTTTCCCGCTAAATTTAGCGGAAATATTTCCACTAAATTTACCCGAAAAAATTCCCCGCTAAATTTGGCGGAAAAAATTTACCTGCTAAATTCAGCGGAAAATATTTCCCCGCTAAATTTAGCAGAAAATTTTCCCCACTAAATTTAGCAGAAAAATTTCCCACTAAATTTAGCTGAGAAAAATTCCCCGCTAAATTTGGCGGAAAAAATTTACCTGTCAAATTCAGCGCAAAGGTTTCCCCGCTAAATTTAGCGGAAAATTTTCCCTTAGTGGAGGCGGCAGGAGAGGAGGAGGGGGCATTGCTCAACACCTCCTAGAAGACAAGGCCGTAGCGCTCTCCTCGTGACGTCGCGAAGGAAGGCCATCGGGGGCGCGCGGCGAAGCGAAGGCAACGCGCGTGGATCGACCGTCGTAACGCGCTTTTAGTCACATACACGTGTCTTGTTAGCTAAAATGAAAGCTGCACATAGCAACCGGTCTCGAAAACATTTTATTACACGGGCAAAATATTACACCGCTAAATAATCGGGATGAAATGGTACGGGGTAGGCGTATAAGAGAAAACATTGAGCCACGCAATAATTGCTGTAGGAATGCATATTTTACACAGAAATACTTCGACAAAATGGCGAGACACGCAGTGATTGGACACAGCAAAACAAATCACAGTTAAAAATCAGGCAGACATAGTCAACGCGGACACGGCTAGACAAGTGTCACTTACGATCATGTAGGCGATGTTATCGCGTGCAGTCACTGAATTCTTGCATCATACTCCGGCCACACGGCAAAAGTAATGTAATTTCGATCGAATGACAATATGGGGTCGACAAATCAGCTTGCGACGCTCATATAATCACTGAAGACCTCGATCTGATTAAGTCCCATATCATTTAATGAAAATATATTAACTTTTCCGTGTGGCAGGGGTACTAAGCTTACTATTTACAGTCAACTAATTTACTTCTCCCTATGGGCTCGAGCTGCCTTAGAACAAAATATCAAATTTTGTATACAATAATACTAATACCTTAAATACAGTTAAGATTCTAGTATAAAAGCGGTAAAGGCAATAAAATAACATTAGTATAAATAAACACATAAGCACAAACAACACACTTTGTATAATCACACGAAACTTGTTATTCACCTTCCAGTGAAAACTAGAATATTACCACGCATACTGTAAAACTCTTAATGTTCGCGAGCCTTCATTTTCGCGAATTCCGAAGAATTCGCGAAATTTAAGAGCACGCGAAAATTTCGATCTTTAAGAATTTCAATGCAGGCATCTGGAATTCGCGAAATTTAGTGGCCGCGATTCTGTCCTTTGTGACCGATTCGCGAAAAATAGGGGCCGCGAAATTAAAGGGTTTTACAGTATTTACAAATGTCGACGCAACCGCACACGGATAACGACGAACAAGATGCCATTCTGTCACGAAAACAAAACGAAAAAACAACCCGACTGCAGCACTTTACTCGCGTCCCACATGACCAAGAAAGCCCGTAAATAAGTTGTTACTCACTTGTCGATCGTATCCATACGTCCCACAATATCCGTGGCGAAAACATTTGAACACGAACTTTAGGTCTATCGATAATCGACCAGTGTTATCGTTGGCTGGTTGCCACATATGTCACTCAAACCGTAGCAGGACTTGTTCCGCGAATCCACGTAAATGCCGTAGTATCAAGCGAA
>JAZHYW010067486.1:0-18288 GCA_037355805.1 Ixodes ricinus | reverse complement strand
GCGGATGATTAGATCATTATCGCGTTCCGCAACTGCTAGCTTTGCGCCTGCTTCACGAGTGGTAACTTTGGCGCGCCCCCGAACTTCCCACGAGCTTCAAGTCGTTCTAAAAAGAGTTGATTTAGTGGTTTCGATGACGCTCTTTAAGTTTCCAATTGGAACCATATGTTTATTTCCACTAATTAAAAGGTTAATTAACAATTTTAATTAATTAGCCAACTTATCGCAACGATTAGCCACCCACATAATGTACCCCTGGCCGTATAACTCACCTGCACAAACCGTATCAGTGCATCTTTTACGGATTTTTTAAATAAATCTGTTCGAATTAAAAATGAACACCCGGTATATACTGTATGTTAGGGTGCCTTCGTGTCCCAAAGCGAACATGAAGGCATTCTACTGTATGTCGAATATCCGGCAGGTCCATGGTTCCTGTTGGTTACAATAAAGTAACAAAGAGGGCAGACACGTCTTTTTTCCCCCTCGTATCGTGGGACACGGAGACAGATCACTGCTTCAAAGACGGCTTCGTCTTGAAGCAGAATAGGTCTCTTCAAGGACGAAGATATATACGCCCTTGAACGGACGTGCGTCCATCACTGCACCTGATGATCACAGCTTTATAGTGTCGTCAGTGTTCCAGTTTCTTATTTGCCATATTGACAGAGGTCATCATTTACTAAAAAAAAAAAGAAGACTAGAAGGTGACAAAGAAGGTTTCTTCCTTTTATATATGTATAAGTTTATAAATTATAATAAATATTAAAACACTGCTATACTCCCGGCACTAAAAAGAAAAATATTTCCTAGATGTAGAATTCCTAGTGCTCAAGTAGGTGGTGTTCAATGAAACGGCTTCGATGAAATGGCGTTCGATGAAATGGCGTTCAGTGAAACGGCGTTCGATAAAACTATGTTCGATGAAACAGCGTTCGATGAAATGTCCAGACCCAGCTCAAACTCCCTTGGCTAAAACGTCCTGCACAAATCGGCACAGTAGAAGAAGCGTTTTGTTTAGTCAACCGTTTTAAGTTGCAGTAGTGCAGCTATCTTTAGCCATGATGAGCCTACAATCATGCCTCCAATTTAAAGGGGCTCTGCAAGGACCTTTTTACTTGTTTTTAATTTGCACCGAACCTGAGCGCACTGAACGCAGTCACTTAATGAAACTTTTATTTACTCGAATTTCGCTGTATTTTAAAAGTTATAGGCAAATTAAAATTACAAAAACAAGCAAACAATAACCTCCTTAATGACGTCCTTGGTTGCTTGAGTGGCCGTGAACTAGAGGAGAGGTAGTGAGCTCAGCGAGTGCTCACGACTACCGCACTCCGTGTCGACGGCTCGAGAGGGCGCCACTAAAGCATGTTCTGGGTAGGCTGTATGAAGCAGGCAGCCAGGCCGGCTCGCATTGCATTTGCTGCACGATTAAACACTAATTCGGCATGACACTTCATTGGCCACAAACAACAGCAAACACGGGGTAAAGATCAGTTCAGAACAAGGGCCACTTCGTGCTGCCATACCGCCAAAAGGCCAAATCGCAAGCCAAAGCTGTTCGCCTTGGGAACGCTCGGAACCGGTTGGATCCTCCAGTCCGCACAACCGAAGGCCTTGGGTCGGTCGTACAGAACCAGTCGGATCCTCCAGTCCTACGACCCGAAGGCCTTGGGAACGCTCGGAACCAGTCGGATCCTCCAGTCCGTACGACCGCAGCGCCGCCGCGCACATTCGGGGCTTTCTACGCTCACCGCTCGTTGCTGCCTGATCCCGCTACACCTTTCTAGTATGCGCCGCCTTCCACCGCTCGTGGCGGGTATGTCGACGGGTCATTACTTGTTTCCGTGCTTTCCAAACTGCATTTGTTTCTTTTCCGATTTAAAATAGTGAACAAAAACTACTTTTATAGATGATTGAAACGGTTCGGGCCACTTATATTTTATATTTCGACAAAATAGAAGCTTTTAGCGGCTCTGACCAGTAGGAAGCCCAGGACTTAAGACGTCACATATCGCGCGCTTTCGGCACCGCGGGTCGCCCCCGTAGGTGGAGGAGGTTTCCGCGTCGTCCGGTTAAAATATGACGCACTGATATTTAGTTCTGCGTGCCCGCTGGCTTGCCCGAACCCCGAGGGACGTGGAAACCGCAAAAAAGGTAGACGCTTAAATATGATTGCAGCGCTCCTTTAACGTCATTCTACTTGAGGCCAACGGAAGCGCGAACAGTACAATCAACAGGCTAATGTGTAGCACGGTTTGTAGACCGTAAACAGTCGTCCAGCGTTTTACGCGAGAGGAGCCATTGATACCCGAAATGTCTTGCATATAAATATTTTAAAAAAAGGGGGGGGGGGGGATATTTACACGGCATGCTCGAGCGGCACATACGTACCGCAATCTCGCAGCTTGCGGAAGGAACGTGAAGTGTCAATTGCCAAATTCCTAAATGTGCGTCATCCGTGCCTCCGCGCCATTCCTTGTCCGTGAGTTTACGCAGGTTTCTTTCAATCCCAAACGAAAAAAGAAAAAAAAATTTTTTTTTTCACAAGTTGCGCAATTTTTCACGCAACTCCTCATCATTTTTTTTTAATTTAATTAAATCGAAATTAACTTTATTGTTTCCCAAATGGTCTGAGAAATTGCCGTGAAATTATGTGAACGCCGAAAGAAAACGCCACTGGCGCCACTGTACAACACACCAGAAAGCGCGCGTGCTCCGTGGGAGCCAGCATGCGCTAATGTTCGTTCGAGCTTCCGAAGAAGACAGGAGAGCCGAGTCGTTCTCGTAGAGATCATACATCATAGAGATCATACTATACTTCGTTTCAGCTTGGGTCCAGACGCAGGCGATGCTACAAGCGCGAGCTCCGGGCTTTCAGCGTCCCTGCCAAGCAGCGCGCTCGTGCAGTGCAAGCACTGTCCAGGGCCACATGCTCGCGCTTGTAGCGTCGGCTGCGTCTGGACCCAAGCTGAAACGAAGTATAATGGTATAATCACATACATACTGCCGCAGCTCAAAAACCTTGGCCGCAGCTCGTTTGCAGTGATGCCAACCGTAGGGATTTGCCCCTATGTTTAAAGACTTTTGTGTGCGGTTTTTTTGTTGTTTTTTTTGCCACCACGTTTACCACCGCTAATGTTTTTAAAAGTCCTTCGTCACCGTACGGCAACAATTCCCTTCATCCCCTTCATCACTTGTCGATTCTCGACTTACCTTGCGTCATTCTCGGCGCCAGGGGGCCAGGGTAGCCATGTTGTCACGTGACACAACGCGACTGGAGATCGGATATACGCCATCGGCTTGGAGGTAGTGGATGGCATGCTCAGCTGGACGTCGCTTTGGATCGGGCGTAGCTTGGCGCCGATCCGCAGCCACCGTTCGGTGCTCACCGGCCGATAGTATAGAGGCACCCTAGACACACTTCATAACTGATGTAAATACCTCACAAACAATTATTTGCTCCACACTTGCCACACATGATTGTTCGTAGGCTGAATAAAACTCCCTTGTCATCAGCTAGCAAGACGACATATCAAGTTTTCTCGTGCTGTCTGCGACCATTCGGCTGGTAGTCTTGTGCCTGGTAGTCCACTGCCTTGCTGTCCAAGCCCGCTGACGCTGAAGCCTATATTGTCCCAGTGACACGATAGGCGTAAGCCCTTTACAGTAGAGTATCAAGCGCTCACCCGTCGCCGCTACCTCTCCACAAGCGCCCACTGTATCCGCTTCTCCGGTACTTCTGTATGTTCTGGTTCACAAAACTACCGCCCTGTTAAGCCAACAATGTAGCTATACAGCCTACACACAGTGAGTTTACAAACAAACCGGAGCGCCTCTAGCGGACGCCACCGGCGCCGCGCATGCGCGATGAGGGTGTGGGCAAGAAGCTCGCCGTCGCCCATAAACAAACCATTGAAATGCGATGTTGTCGGCGTCGGTGCGAGTCCCCGCGCTCTTTTTCGCGTTGGAATTGTTGATTTTACGTCTTCCTGACAATGTCGGACTACTTGAGCGCCGTCAGCGAAATTAACGAGGCTCGTTACACCGCAAAACTTCGCGTGAATAATCTAACATGCGGCGATTCATTCCGCGTGGACGCCGCGGAATGCACGCTAAAGCCTCATTCACATGAAGAGATTTCGTTCGCAATTTTCAGTAGCGACGTCACTCGGGCTGCAAAAGCCTTAACCGTAGCTGAGGTGGTCGACGTCGATACTGAAAATCGCAAGCAGATTCGGACCAAGTGAATCAGGCATAACAAGTCGGTGATGGTCACTGGTAACAATGATCAACATCTCCTTATATCTACTGTTTACATCGAGCCTGCTTACCAACCTTCAAACTTAAGTCTTTTGAGGCCTGCACTTACTTCTTATCGCAAGTAACGGGCCCATGTTTGGTCTACGGGCCGGCATCGTCTAAAAGAGCAGACGACAAGCAGAAACGTTTGAAAGAGCAGACGACAGTTCGAACGATCAGGCGGCCGTTTGAACTTCAAGACGCACTGAACGTAGTCCGCAGGTGGTCCGTACAACTTGACGGTTTTCCGGCGTTCATGTTGAAACAAAACAAATAAATCCGATGACCACAAGTATCCGTGAATTCAACCCAAAGTGCTTTCCGCCCAAGCAATCGTTGTCCGACGGCGTCTGCTTTTCCCTTTTCACGGCACATATCCACGTTCTCGGACGAACCGAGCACATGAAAACTGACCTTCAAACCTTTCTCGACTCTTTTGGTACAGCCCGAGTGGCGGCATTTTGACGAGAAGGCAGGTTTTTGTCTGGTTCCTTTCAAAACAACGCAGGGATACACGTCTGGCATGGGCGCTTCCGCCCACAGCCCCGGACCGGAAGTGCGTCCGACGCGCCACCACCGCGCCGTGACGTAACAGAGATGAGTTCGTGTATATTGAACTCACTCAGGCCTGACTCAGGCTTGTTGGTTGGCGGCCATTCGAAACCGTTTGAAACTTCGAGTGTCTAGCGTTACGTCCGACGTAACCCAAGTTACGTCCAAATCTCCGCCTTCCCTAGGCTCACGGGGAGAGAGAGGAGGGCGGGGGGGGAGGGTTAGGTATACGCGTTTCCAGTGCTCCGTCCGGACGTAACGCTAGCCACAGCGTTTGAACTTTGAACGCTCGAGCTGCTCCGTGTCTTTCTTGTCAAAAGTGCGCCAAACTTTACGGCAGTGGCAACCTTTCCGAAATGTCTGCCGGTGAAGGCAACATCGGCGTCGACGCCAAAAAAAAGCTACGAGCAAGAGATGAACTACCCCGAAAAGAAAAAGAATTTCCCACGCAAACAACGGTTTCGGGAAGCATGGCTGCAGCAAGCACAATTCAAGGACTGGCTCGCTGCTGTTCCGAGCGATCCGTTTAGAGCCGCATGCAAGGTATGCAACCAGTGGCGTACCAACTTGTTTTTGAGTGGGGGGGGCAAACCAGACCCCCCCCCCCCTCAGTGCCGGGGCGGTGCCCTTGGTATCCCTTGGGTGCCGCCGACCAGTGTTTGCCCTGCCCAGTGGCGGCTGCCTCAGGGGGGCAAAGCACATGCCTTGCCCCCCCACTCTGAGAACTGGAAGGGTAAGCACCCCCTTGCCCCCCCCCCCCCCGGTTGGTACGCCCATGTATGCAACGCAGATTTGGCTGCAGGCACAGTGAACTGCGGAAGCACCTCGGCAAACGCTCATAAGAGGGCTCTTGAAAGCTACCAAAAGCAGCCGCTTTTGAGTGGTTTTATTGTAAAGAAAGAAAACTTTGAGCGGAGTGTAAAGGCGGCGGAGATAAGAATGTCGGCATTAATAGCCGAACACTCGCTTTCTTTCGAAGCCATAAATCATCTCGGCGAGCTAATGAAAACGTGTTTTCCAGACTCCGAGATTACAAAAAATGTACAGGTTCACAGAACGAAATGCACTGCAATTGTGAAGAATGTGTTGACGCAAGTGAAGGTTCAGTGCCTCTCTGAAGTTTTGAAATAGAAGTTCTCCATTTTTCTGGACGAGGGCACAGATATTTCTAGTCCCAAGTTCCTGTGTTGTGTGTCGGTACTTTGACGACGCGAGGGCCGGCGTTGTCACGCAGCTTCTTGAAGCAATTCCCTTGGACGCCACAAGTTGCACCTCAGAATCCTTGGCCGCTGCTGTCGTGCGCTGCCTTTCTGACGAGAATATTCCCATGTCTCAACATAATTGGATTGGCTTGCGATGCCAGTGTCATGGTCGGAGAACGCAACTCAGTCATGACGAGGCTCCGATAGCACTCTGATGAGAGTTTTGTTACTATCAAGTGCATCTGTCACTCTCTTCACATTGCTGCAAGCAGAGCTGTAATGCAGCTTCCGAGGTATCTGGAAGACCTGCGCAACATTGCCAGCTATTTTGGACACAGCTCCAAGCGTCAAGCCCAGCTGGCTGAGCTCCAGGAGTACATGTCTGGAGAAAAGCGTAAAATCCTACGGCCAAGCGAGATAAGGTGGCTTGCATTGCTCCAGTGCATGGAGCGCATTCTCCAGGAGTGGGAGACCCTGCGGCTGCATTTCCTGCAAGCATCAGTTGAAGACAGGATTGTGGTGGCAGAGCATATCCAGAACTCGATGACTGCAGTAACCGAGGCATACCTCCAGTTCTTGCAGTATGTTCTTCCTTTTTTTTAACAAACTGAATGCTCTCTTTCAGAGCAAAGAGAATTTGATTGGAATTCTGCAGGAAGGAAGCCAGCACCTTCTTCGTTGTCTCTGTCAAAACTTCATCAAGCCAGAGGCACTTCAGAACTTGGCGAGCATCAACCTTATAGACCCTCATATACTACTACCATTAGAGGAGGTCTATCTGGGAGAGAAATTCAAAAAGGCACTTGACGGCGTTCAAGCGACTGAGCCATCGGAGGCGTGCAACTTGAGGCTCCGTTGTTTATCGTTCTACCAGACTGCTGTGGTTGAGGTGCAAAATGACTTCCAATATTTGGGCCATTCTTCACAGAAGTTGCATTCGTTTGCCCTGCCACGGCACTGAGCTACGAAGCTCGGAACAAACTGCCTGCGCTTCCTCTACTGCAGGAGCGGTACAAGCACCTGTTGCCTTGCCCCGAGGCTGTGCAACAGGAGTGGAAGATGCTTCCGGCCTACTTCCCTGAGGACAGGAAGAAAGAACTCGTGACAAGGCCCTCAGTTGTGTTTTGGTGCGACATCTCCAAGCTGCAGACTTTTGATGGCAAGCAAGAGTTCGCCAACATCGCAACCCTGTCAAAATTGATACTTTCGCTGCCACACTCTAATGCACACATGGGGAGAATCTTTTCGATGATGAGCGATGTCAAAACCAAAAAAGGAACAAGCTGGGACTGAGCAGTATTAATGCTGTGTTGGTCGTGAAATCAGCCATGGCATCAAAAGGAACGACATGCAAGGACATGAAAGTGGAGGAAAAGCACATGGAGTTGTTTAAAGAGGACATGTACGACTAGATTTGTGACCGAGTTTCAGTCACGTCAGACTCTTCAAGCTTGGAAGAAAAATTAATAAAAACACTGCTTGAAGTAGCAGCATTTGCCCCCACTTGTTATTATTTCTCAGTTTTTATTCTTTTTTGTGTG
Source organism: Ixodes ricinus (assembly GCA_037355805.1). NCBI lineage: Eukaryota > Metazoa > Arthropoda > Arachnida > Ixodida > Ixodidae > Ixodes > Ixodes ricinus. The sequence continues at coordinate 10,691 of JAZHYW010067486.1, read as the reverse complement.
TATATATGCACTTGGTCCGTGTATAATTTGGCCCATAATTTATGTCATGCAAATTATGTGCATATCTAACTTATTTTCACGTGCTCTATTACTGTTTTTATTAAACCGCTTATCCTGAACATTTTGTATTCTCTTTGCGCAAGTTTTCTTTTTTTTTCTGCGTACGGACAAATGTGGGGACTTTTGTGTCTGATGTAGGGACATGTAAGGAATATTAAGGGCGAGCGTAGGGTTTCTCGCAAAAAATACTTGGCATCACTGGCTCGTAACTATTTAGTGGCTCTCGGGGATTTCTCCACAACCTTCTATTCCCCCTCTCTTTACGTTGTTAAGAATGGAACCTCGGCGACCTTCTTCCGAGTTTCAACGCTGCGGAAACGAGTCATGACCAGTCCGGGAACGTCGCCTGCTGGACGGGGCCTACGCGAAACGAGTCCCGACGAGTACGGAACCGGCGCCTACGTGTCTGCGCCTGCGGAGACAGGTCTCAACGCGCCCGTGACGTCAACGGGACGTGTGTGCGTGCGTGCGGCTTGGTGCGCTCCGGAAGGGGAGAGAGGCCGGGCCTAACTGCGGAGACAGGTCTCGACGAGTCCGTGACGTCAACGGGACGTGTGTGCGTGCGTGGGGCTTGGCGCGCTCAGGAAAGGGAGAGAGGCATGACCTAATTGCGGAGGACCATGGCTACGACGCACTTCTGGCTACGACGCGGCGGACTTTGCTACGACGCACTTGACGGCGGGTTGCTGCTGCGCACCTGCTGCCCTGGCGGGGAGTGAGGGAGAAAACGGACCCTATATAAGGCGGAGCGCGAGGCTGCTCAGGAGTTCTCTCGGATTTGACGACTGTATCGCAACCATGTAATTAAACCGTTCGTTACGTTACCAATTCTCCCACCTCCACTGGACCCCTGGGTTCTTCACTTCGGGGAATGGTCGTCGTCACGAGCCAGGAAGCTCCCGGACGTGCGGCTCAAACCCCGCCTCTAACAACTGGTTGGCAGCGGTTGGGATCGGACCATGCGACATCGTGCTACATCTGCGGGTGAGCGTTTGGACTTTGCTTTGAGATTCGCCAGGCTTCAGATTATGGGTAATTAATTTTGAACTGCTGGGAATCCTTAGTGTTTGACTCGTGCGCTAGGTTTAGGTACAACCTCGCGACAAGTTTTAGAACAAAGCCAAAGCTAAAGAGCAGCGATCATGGATCTAATGAGGTTACTGAGAACAGATTTATTCTGTTTATGTGAAGAATTGGGTGTGGAGGTGGAGCAAAAGATGAAGAAATCTGAGATCAGTAAAGCGATTTCAGAGAGCGCAGAAGTAGAGGAAATTAAAATTGCGTGGGAACTGCTTCTGAACGCTAAGAGCGAGGCTGCAGCGAGAGAGGAACGAGAACGAGAGCAGGCTGCAGCGAGAGAGGAGCAGGAGCAGGCTGCAGCGAGAGAGGAACGAGAAAGAGAACGAGAGCAGGCTGCAGCGAGAGAGGAACGAGAGCGAGAGCAGGCTGCAGCGAGAGAGGAACGAGAGCGGGAGCAGGCTGCAGCGAGAGAGGAACGAGAAAGAGAACGAGAGCAGGCTGCAGCGAGAGAGGAACGGGAGCAGGCTGCGGCGAGAGAGGAACGAGCGCAGGCTGCGGCGAGAGAGGAACGGGAGCAGACTGCAGCGAGAGAGGAACGAGCAGCGCTAAAAAGGTTAGAGTTAGAGATGGAACAACAGCGATTAAACTCACAGAACAGTAGAGTTGGGACTCCGGTGCGAGCAAGTGAGACCGAGTCGTATCAAATGAAGAAGCTCATGCAGCCGTTTAAAGTTGGGGAAGACGTGGGCCTGTTCTTAGTGAACTTTGAGAGGACATGTGAGAAGTTGAGCTTCGCCCCAGAAACGTGGCCGCAACGGCTTTTGACTTTGTTGCCCTGTGAGGCTGCAGAGGTTGTCGCGCGCCTTAGTGCTGGAGACGCGGACGACTACGACAAGGTGAAGTCCAGCCTTTTGAAACGGTACCGCCTTTCTGCCGAGGCGTTCCGTCAAAGGTTTAGAAACGCATCCAAAAAGAGCAGCGAGGGCTACTCGGAATTCGCTTACGGGCTTAAAACCAATTTGATAGAATGGTTGAAGAGCGAGGAAGTGTACGAAAGCCGAGACAAGGTAGTCGAGTGTGTGTGCCTCGAACAGTTCTTTCGTAGCATTCCGCAGTCAGTCAAGCTCTGGGTGCAGGACAGGGTAGGAGTCGACTCTGTCGAAAGGGCCGCTGAGCTAGCCGAGGAGTACGCAACGCGTAGAAAGCTGGAGCGGAGAGGAAAGCGAACCCGGCCGGAGCGATCAGCGCAAGACCTTCCGACAGGGAAACGGCTCGCGAGAAAACGGGCCCGAGAAGCCCGAAGCAGGACAAAAGGTCCCAGAAAAGAGCGCAGAACACTCGAACGGAGACGAGGCGCGGAAAAGCCAAACAGGGCAGTTCGAGGCTAGGAAGCCGTTCCTGTGCTACAACTGTCAGGAGCCGGGACACATAGCGGCCAGATGTAAGAAACCGCGGGTTGTGTTCTCGACCGTGACCGGTAGTGACGAGGACCTGGAGCTCCTTCGTCCCTATCTTCACGAGCTCCAGGTAAACGGAAAGCCGTGCAGGGTGCTTCGGGACAGTGCAGCGACGATGGACGTTGTTCATCCGTCGTATGTAACGACATCCGATTTTACTGGAAAGGTAGTTTGGATCAAGCAGCTGCTCGAAAAGCACAGTGTCTGTCTGCCTATGGCGACGGTAAGGATAACTGGCCCGTTCGGAGAGCTAGTGACAGAGGCGGCTGTCTCGCAAACAGTCCCGTTGGAGTATCCTTATTTGTTTTCTAACCGGTCAGATTTCCTGCTGCGCGAGAGGGGTCAACAACTGGGAGAAGGACTAGTTCAGTCATGTACGAGGTCCAAATCGCGTCAGCTCGCCCCTTTGTTGACGAGTGATCCAGAGCCAGAGGCAGCTGTCGGGGAGCAGGCACTCCCAGAGCTCGAGGCAGAGAAACGGGATGAGAGGGACCAGGTTGTAGAACAGCCTGACCTCGTAGCACTAGAAAGTGTACGCCGTCCCAACGAGCCGGCGAAAAAGGCGGAGGAAGACGGGATCAGTGAAAGATCTCTCGTAGCTCCGGCGTCACGTAACTTTGGTCCTCTGCTACGAGCAGACGGAGTGTCTTTGACAGTCGAGCAGAAGAGCGACCCTAGTGTGTCAGGGTTTCGCGGTACAGCTCAGGAGATTGCTAGGACCAATGTGACGGGGCATGAAAAAGGCGGATTGTTTTTTCGGCGCTATAAGGACCGCATTTTCACGTCTAGAAATCACGTGAAAATCGATCACTACGACTTCAGGGCAAGAAAAAGGAAAGGCAAATTTAACGGCAATGCCGATGGGTTGAGCAGATTTTTCTGATATCACCAAAAACGGTAGGGATGATCTCAGAGGTCTTCGTCATCCACGGGAATGAGGATCAAAGTGGGGGCACTTCGTTAAAACCCCAAAAAGACCTCACAAATTGCGAAGAGTTTTTGTCTTTTGTATTTTGTTCATAGTGACCTCTTTGGAAAAATGAGTTGTGTTTTGGCGACAGCGGGTCTCGATACCCGCAATTGTCCTAAGGTTTTAAATTTGTAGTTTTTTTGCAAATTTTTGTAATCCGTAGTCCAGTCTGGCGGGTCTCTGGCGAATTCCGAGCGTTTGACTGCGGTGTGGCGTGGTGTTGTGTGGGACGTTTCCGCTAATGCCTCCGTTGTAAGAGGTTTGGGAGTTTGTTGGGTGCTTGCAGCGTCTTCTCAAGGCCTACTCCAAGCCCACCTCTTCAGGCCAGCGATCGTACCACCGGCCTTTCGAGGTTTCCCTGGCCCCGGAGGGGCTGTTAAGAATGGAACCTTCGGCGACCTTCTTCCGAGTTTCAACGCTGCGGAAACGAGTCATGACCAGTCCGGGAACGTCGCCTGCTGGACGGGGCCTACGCGAAACGAGTCTCGGACGAGTACGGAACCGGCGCCTACGTGTCTGCGCCTGCGGAGACAGGTCTCAACGCGCCCGTGACGTCAACGGGACGTGTGTGCGTGCGTGCGGCTTGGTGCGCTCCGGAAGGGGAGAGAGGCCGGGCCTAACTGCGGAGACAGGTCTCGACGAGTCCGTGACGTCAACGGGACGTGTGTGCGTGCGTGGGGCTTGGCGCGCTCAGGAAAGGGAGAGAGGCATGACCTAATTGCGGAGGACCATGGCTACGACGCACTTCTGGCTACGACGCGGCGGACTTTGCTACGACGCACTTGACGGCGGGTTGCTGCTGCGCACCTGCTGCCCTGGCGGGGAGTGAGGGAGAAAACGGACCCTATATAAGGCGGAGCGCGAGGCTGCTCAGGAGTTCTCTCGGATTTGACGACTGTATCGCAACCATGTAATTAAACCGTTCGTTACGTTACCAATTCTCCCACCTCCACTGGACCCCTGGGTTCTTCACTTCGGGGAATGGTCGTCGTCACGAGCCAGGAAGCTCCCGGACGTGCGGCATAAACCCCGCCTCTAACAACGTACTCTGTTTCACCTCACGATGTACTGCAACGGACGCTGCAAGCCATGTTAGTCTAGAGCCAGAGTGTCGCATTCCTTTTCCTTTCGCCGCCAACTCCGAATTGGCGGAGAAGTGGTCACGTGCACCGAGCTGTATTCAACCGTGATGCAGAAAACCGACCTTGCAGGTGCCGAGTTTTGGACGAAACATGTTTCTCGCTTTGCGTTTGCAAAATATACATCCTACACTAGAATCAAACAAACTGAAAAGTTCCTTGATCATTGAACCTTATGTGTAGCCACTGGGTACAGTATAATCGCGTTTACTTATAACGCGAGCGATATTTTAAATCATGTTTCCAAAGTCTGGGAAGCAGACGACACGGAGGACAATCGCGTCTATGCGACCGGCACATCCGACCAGACAACACGCAACTATGGCTTGCAAAGGGACGACGCTTTTGTCGGCTACTACGTTCTACCGAGGGCATAGAGAGAAACAGAAGACAAATGACGGGACGATGGCGACCGGCAGGCGTGTCGCCGTACTATATCTTCTCTGCTCCGCACGCCGGAGCAGCCCGCCTCACAGCCACGCCATCCGCGCCTCCGGGTCTCCTGCAGAAGCGACGGTCGCTTCCCGCAGTACGGCCTTGGATCCAACATGGCCGCCCTGGGAGCACCATTGCAATACTGCTCCACAAGCGGAGCATATACAGTTATTCTATGCTAGCCAATCCAGCGCTCCATGCGTACTACTTGACTTAAAGCGCTGCGCGTCGTTCCACCCAACCGGAAGGTCATGGACCCCCCCCTTCAAGCTATGGACTAACTCCGGTGGCTCGTAGCGTCTGTTCCACTTCACCGTAAGGTGAAACAGCATGGGGAATGGGAAGGGGGGCCGACATTTGCAATTAACGAGTTACTGTGATAAATCAGGATGACTACAATATTCTTTTTAGAATGCTTTAGACAAGCTTTTTGTCAAAAGTTGCATTAAAAATGCAAATATAAACAAAATGTTTGCATCATACCTTTCATCAATTGTCTAGCGATACTACGACAATCAGTTTTTACCGCCTAAAGAGAGTGCAATCCAGCATGTGCTTCTGGAGCCCTTTGCAAAGCTCCAAGCTCTTTCCTGTACGTTCGACAGAATTGCACAAGAGCTATCATTTCTTTGTTTACTTGCTGATGGTCACCAATCACTTTTTCATTCACTTTTTATTCTTAGAGGGAGTCCAAACCAAATTTGATGTTTGCGTTTATACAGCGTAAGGTCGGTTTGCCTCTGATGTGCGGCGACGCTGGCTTACGGTGTAGACCACGAGTGGCCAAGCTGCGGCTCTTTACATGTTAAAGACGGCTCGCGGCTTCCTAAAAACTAACCCACCACCCCCCACCCCCTCATGCCACCCTCCCGGTCACACGAGCACTAAAGAAATTTAACGCCATTTAAATTGAAAGACAGGGTGCAGTTTGGTCTTGTGCTACTGCTACCCTACGTGCAATCGGTCTGCTTTTGACTCTGATAGATCTAAGGTAGCTCAAGTTTCATTTATTACTTTAAACAAAGCTTCGCCCCCCCCCCTTTCCTGACCTTCCTCTTCCAGGCGGCTCTTGGAAGTTTCGTGGTTTTGTTTGTGGCTCTTAGGCCAGGCCAGCCTAGCCACCCCTGGTATAGAAGAAAAGTTTAGCCAGTGCAGTACCACTACCAGTCTGGGGTCTTTAACGTGCACAACGAAGTAGTACACTACCGCACACCGGTAAGATGCTTACCCAGATCAAAACAGGCAAACTTAGTGGGCCAGACCGTGAACGAAGCAGCAATAGCTTTTCCCGAGTGGATAGAGTGCACCGACACTTTGCCAGGGCTGCGTCGGATTTAGGAGATGAGGCATGTCTTGGCCTCTCGCCAGGCCGACACATCCTTCATTTCTCACAGACGAGTCACCTCCAGCCAGGCCGGGCCCGGGTAAGACCCGAGTCAGCGGGCCTGGGCCAGGTAGGGCCCCAAGAAGTATGCCTGTGCAGGGCTCCTCTATGTAGTGCACAGTTTATTGCTATACATGAATGATGTATAAAAAAAAATATGCTCCACCCTTATTTCACAGCTTTACTCCCAAGTTAAGGATTGATTTCACTGAGCGCTAAAAGCCAGATTCTTGTAGTACGATTTTGCTAGTAATTTTGCGTGTAATTTTGCTGCTGCGACATTGGGCACTGTGGCCACCACCACGCTTTTTTTGCCGCACAAGCGACGCCGCAACAGCAAAATCGCAAGTAAAATGTGAATTGGGCATAACACAAGTGTGCCCACAACGACATTAACTTTAGAGCAGAAAGAAGAATAAAAGGAGGATGCTTTAATACTTCTTAAGCTCTCACAAACATATATAATCACTGCAAATTGTAATTCCATAAAAAAATAAATAAATAAGCAATCTCGAGTCTCGAATTGCAGTAGGCTTGTAAAAACATTGAGGTACAATGTGAAATGTGAGCTTTCCTTCAGATTAGGACATCGAGATAAGGCTCCGCTCGAAAGTGTCCAATCTTCTTCTTGTCAGCCGTGTAGTTGTAGGACCGGAAGCAGGTGTCGCAGAAAAAGAAGGGGTCCTCTGTCACACGCTCATTCTCGTAAGTCACCCAACTGCAAGAAGGATGAGATGCCCGTTTGCAAACAAAATGAGCTATCGTGGCCTGCAATACGAGTGGGAACAAGAAGAAAACGCTTTTTCCTTTGTACTACTTGTCACAGCATATATTACCATTTAAGGTGAAAGAATGTTACGCCTTCAGAGGTTGCAAGGACAGGATATGCAACGGCAACATCAATGCGCACAGGGTGCCGCTAAGACGCGAGGACCAAGTTAGAAGTGTCGTGTGTTCCCACTCTTGCATCCATCCTCGTATATACACAGCATGTACGCTATGCAGGAAGGAAGCCTCTGGAGGTGACGTGACAGCACCAGAGGTGAAGCCAGAAGTGTGGAGGGACACGCCCCCCGATGACGAAAACCAAGAGACGCTATTGGACGAAAAGGAGAGCTGACTTGGCGCCAACAGCTGTTTTGGTCACCCTCAGTCTGTCGCCTCCAGTAGCTTACTACCTTCATGATGTACACTAACACTTCGATCCCACTTTGGGCAGTCTGCAACGATCGGTTTCTCAACGTATCGCGCTAAGATATACTACAGAGGTGGGGCTAGGTGGTGCACGCATGGAGTTAAAATATCAATGGATAAACTTGCCTCATTCAAGAAAGATAAAAGAAGAACCGGTTTCGGGCAATCTACATGCAGTGCCCTCTCCCAGGCGACGTAAACGGTGCTCGTTGACTTGGAGATGCTGCCAACAGATAGCGTATACATCGAAGGCGCGCGGGGCGCGCCAATTTGAGTTTCGATAGAAGATGATCTAGCAAGTTTTAGAGGCATTCGCCATCTCTCGGCAGCGTCTCCAAGTCATTGAGCACCGTCTGCGCTGCCCGAGAAATGGCGCCGTAGATTGCCCGAAACAAGTTCTCCTTTTCTTTGTTTCTTGAACGAGGTAAATTTATCCGTTAATATTTTAACTTTATGCATGCACCACCTAGCAACACCTTGATACGTTGAGAAACCGATTGTTGAAAACTGTCCAAAGTGGGATCGAAGCGTTAGTCTACATGCTGTACAATTAGTATGTATACAATCCTAGTATATGTACAATTTACAAGATATGGGACTTATTTGGTTCTTCTTTGAGTAGTTTATACCAAGGCCTCAAATGTTACAGGGGCATGGCATTGACCAACATGCTGACACAACATCCCAGGAGCAGTACAGTATAGCATGCAGGATACCAGGCGAGAATGGCCATTCCATAAACTTAAAGGGAAACCCGTCTTGAAAAACAAATTACAACAAAAAAGCTATTTAATTTTTTTTTCTTGATCTATAAGTTACAAACAACATTCACTGTAAGTGTACTACGCCCAGGAAGTGCACATCTATACAGTTACAGCGATTCAAAGTTTCACATCCAGGCTGTTTGCAAGCATGTTTCGAAAAGCGTTTCCTGTTTTCTCAGAATTAATTTTTTCGTAACAACACAAAGTTTTGCCCTGGTATCTTTTGATCTAAAATTTGGATATGAATACTTTTGTTTCAGGGTTTAATACCTCATAAACCAGAGTTAAAAAAGACGAATATTTCTAAAAAACTTCTACTACAAATTTTTTTAATTCGCAAAGACTTTAATGACTCATTTCTAATTATCAACAAAAAAATTTCAACTTGTAAAACCTTTCTCTCGGATAACGGTAAAATTATAAGAATGACTTTGTTGCACTCCCTAAATTGCAGAACATGGTAACATACTTTGTGCCATCTTTGTTTATGAGGTTTGTGTCAAAATGTTGATCAGAAAAACATGTAGAAAAGTTGAGGTTTCCTTGAAAACTATAATAGGTGAAGAAACAACGAGTTTATGTTTATGCTTAACACAAAGCTTATACAGTCGACTTACGTTAATTCAATCTTGAAGGTACATGTGAAATTGGCTCGAATTATGCGAAAGTCGAATTAAAAGATGCGTGTGCAATTCTGAATATCCTGCGCTTTAGATCAGGTGGACTAACATTTTTAAAATGAGCCGCCGTACACCGCGGTGGCAGCAGTGACCGGTGGGAACTAACTGCACCGCTCCCGCAGCTATGAGGCAAACGTTACCATTGTGCGCGTTGACATCATCAGTGGCCCTATCTCACAAACAGCCAATCAGAGCTTGCTGCTCCGCAGCAGTGTTGTAATGGTTGTTTTGTGTTGAGACCCGGCCGTGTCTCGTGTCTCAACATGTGCTCTCCTTTCTCACTCTTCGCGATTCGGCACAAGCTTCAAAATTTGAAAACGGGCTTTTTCGCCGACGGGCGTGCCTGATCGCGCTGTAACCTGCCCGCCGTGTAATTCGGAAGAAAAAAATTACTGGAGGACGTTTAAAAAGACACTGACACTCCCCAAAAAATGTTTGTATGTTTTGCCAGGCAATTTAACATGGTGTAAGAAGACTACCCAATCATATTTTGCTACAGCGTGACATATATTGTTAATAAAGTAAAAAAATGCAAATGTTCGAAAGAGAAACCGAAACTGGACTGGGGAGGAAGAAGAAATATAGAGGAGAAGAGCGCTGTCAAAAATCACGTGGCTGTGCAACTTTTTTTTTTTTTTTTTAGTTAACATATTTACAGCTTTTTAAAATTAAGCCATAAAAAGTGGTATTATATTACTTTTTCTATTTGTAATATTGAGTGTGTGCCTTCGATGACCCACGACTTTGATTATATTTGGTGGTTGTGTCTAACCCTTTCAAACGCTACGTACACAAAGGTGTACATGTAAACACAGTTGTTGTTTTTCGGGAATATATAGAATATGGGGTCGTTTGATCAATTTGAGCGGAACTGTATACTCTACGTCTCGCTACCAGAGTTTGTGGAGCAAATCTTAGTGCAAATTTTATTCACAAATCGAGTTTGCGGAGAAAATGTTTTCCACGATAAATGGCGAGCGGCGTTAGAAAGGGCTAAACCATAGAAAACTGCACATGACCATGGAGAAGAGAGTGAGCGCCACTCAAACCGGTCAGTTCTCGATCGACGGTTTTCAGGCGAAACTAAAATAAATTTTGAGCTGCAAATTGTGTTCTGGGCAGCTGGGCTCTCATGTGTCATGCACAAATAAAAACCTTGGCAAGCACAAATACTCTGTCAGTGTCCCTTTAAGCTTCGCCTTTAAGAGTGAAACGCGATAGCTAAACATATAAAGCCCCCTCGTTCCTAAGCCGTCCAAGCGTGTCTGCGTGGCCTAGTAGGTAATGTGTCTGGCTCGCAACCTAAGGGTCGTGGGTTTAAATCCTGCCTCTGCCTAAAATTCTTTGAATTTCTTTTCCTTTAAGGTAAATTAAAGTGAAATCATCTAAACATGCAGTGACCTTCAATTTGCATTACATGTTTTTAATCACTTTCATTCCACGCGTGACGTCACGTTTCACGTCAGCGTTGTGGGTTGTTTGAAATTCCCGTGCGAGGTCATGTGACTTTGATGTCATGGCCCTATCGACCAATCGGGATTTTCCCATCCCACGCCACCGACACCGACTTTTTGCAACACAAAGTCCT
>JAZHYW010067484.1:0-17105 GCA_037355805.1 Ixodes ricinus | reverse complement strand
AACGTGATGGCCAAAAAGCGACAGCGTTCGGTCTTAGGCTACCATTTTTATCTCCATTCGCGTTGTTCTGGCACGCGCTCCCAGAGCGCGCGTCTTCTTCTTTGCCGTGGCGATACCAGCGATCATCACACTATCCCCCTTCACGAGGAAGTTGCCGTCCCGGCACTAGGCTTCTCACGCTAGGGGCACTCAATCGCGATACCGCGCGGGTCGACTCAATGTTTCTCGTGGTCGAAGGATGTATCGCTTTTCTGGCTCTGCCTGCTGTGGCACGTCTACGGGCAAGTCCGTTGGAGTGACGTCATCGGGGGGCAACAGAATGACTGGAAGTTGATCGTCGTCCAGGAGGTCGGCATCGTTTGCTGGCGGCGTATTGTGCTGGCCTCCGTCGGTGCCCTGGTCCCCGTTTTCCTCTGCTTGGTCGTCGACGTGAAGCTCGTTGTCGAGGATGTCTAACAGCGGTGGGTTCTCAAGAGCGTCGGCCAGTTGCGGATCCTCGGCTGCTTGTACCGGTGGTAGACGTTCGACCGCATCGAAGTACTGATCATCACCTTCAAGGTCTATTATGTCTGGGTAGTCGGGGACTGCTGGGGGAATAGGAGCCGGGTCATTATTTTCGTTTTCTGTGATTATTATATCCGGGAAGTCTTTGAGTGCAGGTGCAGGTGGAGGCAGGTTGTTATCCGTGACGTGTGATAACGTCCTGGCAGGCAACAAGACTGGCTCCTTCCCATCGGCTACCCGCTTCAAACGGTTGTGGTGTACAACCCGCCGCTTTCTTTTTCCTGTTTCTTCCTGGATTTTGTACACGTTGTTAGGTAGCTTCTTGAGGACTACATATGGACCCAACCATGGCAAATATAACTTTGAGGACTGTCCTCGCGGCACAGCGGGTGAATGTAGAAGAACTCTGTCGCCAGGTTTGTAGTCTTCTTCGCTGATCGTGCTGTCGTAGTGGCGCTTCTGTGCATCCTTTGCTTTCATGTCGTTCACGATTGCATGGTCGCGAGCCTTTTGTAATGATGTCCGTAGACGCGATGCGTGTTGTTCGTAACCGGACATCGACGCCATGTTAGTGTGGCCGTGCACGTCGAGTAGCATGTCAGCTGGGATATTCATGTTCCTACCGAAGAGCAGATAATAAGGACTGTAACCAGTCGACTCATGCACGCTCGAGCGATAGGACATCATGACGAGAGGGAGCTTGATGTCCCAGTCAGTCTGTGTCTCATTGACGTACGCACTCAAGCTGTTCATCAGCGTGCGATTGAATCGCTCGACCAATCCGTCCGACTGGGGGTGGTAAGGGGAGGTCCTTGTCTTTCGTATGCCCAGAATTGAGCACATTTCTTGAAAGACGTTGCTCTCGAAAGTTCTGCCTTGGTCAGAGTGTAGTGCTGATGGTATCCCGTAGCGACTGAAGAAGTTGTGGACGAGGCTGTTGGCGACCTCCTTGCTTTCTTGAGTTTTCAGAGGGAACGCTTCAACCCATCGAGTGAAATAGTCGCTCACCACCAAGATGTACTTGTGGCCTCTTTCTGTCATTGGGAACGGACCAGTGATGTCAATAGCCACGCGATCAAAAGGGAAGGTGGCCGCTTCCTGAATCAGTGGTGCTCGTGGTCTGGGGTTTGGTGCCTTACGAGCGGAGCACTTAACACATCTCGAGCACCAGTCGGCTACACTTGGTGCCATTCGAATCCAGAAAAACCTTTCTGCGGCCTTCTTCAGTGTCTTGGCGCGCCCAAGATGCCCGCCTCCCGGTGCATCATGAACGGAGTCAAGGGTCAGCGGTATCCATGCCTCGGGGATCACGGGAACGGGTGTTGACTCTGGTGTTTTTGCCCACATGAGGCAGCCGTCGACGAGCCTTAGCTTCTGCCGGTTGCGAAAGAGCACTCCCGCGCTGCATCGACGAATCTCTCTTGCCGGCGTGCCTGTAAGCAGGGCGTCGATGATGGGCGAAAGCTGCGGGTCACGTCGTTGTTCTTCTCGAAGGTCTGTCATGGTGAATGAAGACTGTGCAACTGTCATGAGCGCGACATGTTGGCCTTCATTCGCCGGGGAAGGCCGTCGGGACAACGAATCTGCATTACCATGTTGCTTTCCCGGCCGATGCGAGACGATGAAGTCATACTCGCTGAGTTGGTCAATCCAGCGGGCGACTTGGCCTTCCGGTTCTTTGAAGCTGTGTAGCCATTGAAGCGCGCTGTGATCCGTCCTGCAGGTGAATCGCCGTCCAAGCAGGTAGTGCCTAAAGTAACGGACGAAATAAACCAGGGCCAGCATTTCTTTTCTGGTCACACTGTAGCGGCGTTCAGGCTTCGTGAGGGTACGACTGCCGTAGGCGATTACCCTCTCCTTCCCATCCTGTACTTGGGATAGTACCGCGCCGATACCGTTTTCACTTGCGTCCGTGTCGAGGATAAAGGGTAGGTCAAAATTTGGAAACGCCAGAACTGGAGAGTTTGTGAGGCGCTGTTTGAGCTCTTCGAAGGAGTCTTGGCACTGTTGTGTCCAGACGAATTGAACTTGCTTCTCCAGCAATTTGTGAAGAGGGGCCGCGATGCCGGCAAAGTTTGCAACAAATTTCCGGTAGTACGAGGCAAGTCCTAAGAATGAGCGAAGATCCTCGACGCTTAAAGGCTGTGGCCACTTCGAGACCTTTTCTGTTTTCGTCTCGTCGGTTCCGATTCCCGTAGCCGAAATTTTGTGGCCCAAGTACAAAACGCTGTTGCTGAAGAAGCGACACTTTGAAAGTTTCAACTTGAGACCTGCATCTCTCAACGCCTTCAGAACTTGTCGAAGGTGCATGACATGTTCGGCTTCCGTTTTGCTGAAGATGATAAGATCGTCGAGATAGCAAAGACAGAAGTCGAATTTTCCCACGATCATTTGCATCAACCGTTGAAACGTCGCAGGAGCGTTACACAGCCCAAATGGAAGGACATTAAATTCGAAAAGTCCTTGATGTGTGGCAAACGCGGTTTTCTCTCGAGACCCCGTCGACATCTCCACCTGCCAATATCCTGACGCCAGATCGATGGTGCTGAAATATTTAGCACCGTTCAGGGCTTCGACAGTGTCGTCGATCCTTGGTAGTGGATATGCGTCCTTGTGTGTGACCTCGTTCAGCCGACGGTAATCTACGCAGAAGCGCAAGCTTCCGTCCTTCTTTTTCACCAGAACGACTGGCGCAGCCCATGGGCTGTTAGAAGGACGAATTACTCCCGTGTCCAGCATTTCATGCGTTTTTGCGGTCACAACTTCGCGGCGGTTTGGAGGTAAGCGGCGCGGGGCTTCTTTGATCGGGCCTGCTGCACCAGTGTCGATCGAATGCGTCAGAACTGACGTTCTCCCCAAGTCCCAATCACCTTGCGAAATTATATCCTCGAAGTCGAGAAGCGTACCTTCGATGAGTTTTTGTTGATCACCCTGGAGGTGTTGTGATGCGGCAAGCTCATCTTGCAGCGAGGTGAGTGTCCATTTCTCTCTTTTCGTCGCAGAGCAGACGCTGTCTCGTGCCGCCTGCGCGTGCCTCTTGTCAAGTGGAGCAGCGGAGTACTCGCCTTCAGGGTGATCAAAAGCGTGCAGGGTTCCGAGACTTGTACCCTTGAATAAGGTGACCGGCTCTTCGGAATGGTTGATGACACATACTGGTAGCTTATCGGACACTGCCAAAACGCTCCAGGTGACTTCGGTATTCTTTTTCACGAGGAGATCCGGGCGAGGTTCGAGAAGCCCTGTACCGAACTCTGCCGTATTCGGTGAAATGGTCCCGAGAACGATGGTTGCGGTCCTCGGTGGCAGGACCGACGTGACAGAAAGCTGAACTCTTTGCGTCTGGGCACACGGGCTCTCTACTTGTCGTTCGAGTTTTCTTTCGCTGAAGTCAACCCGGAATCGGTGTTTTATTAAAAAGTCCAGTCCCAGGACGAACTCATGTAGGATGCCGGGAATAACAATGACAGGATGGCTCACCGAGAGATCTGCAACCTCAATGTTTAAGCTGCATGTTCCCCAAACTTCGAAGGCGGCGCCGTTAAGGCCAATGACTCCCTCTCGGTGAGTGAACTCAAGGTCAGGGTTGTCGTGCGAGAGCTCAAGCCACTTGTCGCCTCGTAGAATGGTCGCTGACGACCCGGAGTCAACAAGCATGTTCATGAAAATTCCGCCCACTTTCCCTTTACTGTTACTTGGGGTGCGGAACAATTCCCTGATTTCCACATTTTACAATCGTAGGGTTCTCACTTCGCAGTGGCGCACGCTGGTCAGATTTTGCACACGATCTTGCGAGGTGGCCAGTACCGCCACAATGAAAACATCGTAGTCGCCTCCTAGGAGTGTTTCCGCGGGGAAAGCTTTGGCCGTGATCCTGGAAGTGACTCTGCGACTCGATGAAACTGTTCACTGTGGCGCGAAGGTCGGCCACGCTGCTGCTCAACGCCGCAATGGGATCGCTTGTGGGTCGTGTAGTGGCTTCTGAAGTGTTACCCACGGCGGCGCACAGCATTGGTGTCCCCGTACCCGCAGACAGTTGCCCAATGGATGTTAGCCTTGAGGCTATCTCAAGAGCTTTCTCAAATGTTGCAGGGTCAGCGGCGAGGACTTTGTCACGCAGCTTGGATTGGAGACCCATAATGAACTGGTCCCGTATCATCGGGTCGCCCACCTGTAGTGACACCTCTGGATACGCCTGTCCAAAGAGGTCCACAAGGTCGTAGGCGTACACGTCTAGGGCTTCCGTGGGTTGATGACCGCGGGACCGAAACTGTGCCGCAGACACAGCACGCTGGCCCGCCGACGCCAAACGAAGTGTCAACGCCTTCACTAGTGCGGGTAAAGTGGCCTTGTCTTGGTCGGGAAGATGCTCGAAGACGCGGAAGGCCCATCCTCGGAGGCGTGTCGGCAGGTACACCAACTTTTTGGCGTCGTCCCAACCGTTGGCTGCCGCGCAAGCGGAGAAGAGCTTTGCCCATGACTCAAAGCTTCCCTCACCGGTGAAGACGTCCGGCAGAACGGGGTGTACAGGTTCGGTGGCCATCCCACCGCTGCCACCAATTGTAACGTGATGGCCAAAAAGCGACAGCGTTCGGTCTTAGGCTACCATTTTTATCTCCATTCGCGTTGTTCTGGCACGCGCTCCCAGAGCGCGCGTCTTCTTCTTTGCCGTGGCGATACCAGCGATCATCACATATATATATATATATATATATATATATATATATATATATATATATATATATATATATATATATATATATATATATATATATATGTTGCGCTGTTGTTGTTGTTGTTAAGGTGGAGGCAAAGTGTTTCTCGAGGGTCGCAGGGCCAAGTTCGTTCCTGCGAAAACTAAGCATCGCACAGAAAAAAGGTTGATGCCGTGTTGGTGTCTGCCCAAGAGCCCATTTAGAAAAAATAATAACGTTTAGAAAAAATAGTTTTTTAAAGTTTTTTTAGAAAGTAACTTTTTATTTGTTCATTTGAAGGCCATAGTTTCAATTAGAAACTTACTGGGCATCATCAATAACCCCTATATCAACCCTTTTTAGACAAGTATAAAGCATGCCGAGCATTTTACCATGTTTTGAAAAACCCTTCAATTCTGACGCGTACTCTGGTTTCGGATTCTTATCCAAGCGCATCTTGGCGGCAGCTGTCCTGCCCTCCGACGGCTGAAGCGCGGAACCAAGGCCAGCCCAAAAGTCAAAGCTCAATCTTGCAATGTCATGCTCTTTCGAACAGCGAGGCGTTCCTTATCGCCTGGCCACGCGCGCGCGCTACACTTCTTTGTTTTTTTACGAGAGAGGGAAGGGAGGCGGGCGGGCGGCAGGCGAGACTGGCGAATTGTCTGGCCTTGGTTCCGCGCTTCGGCCGTCGGAGGGCAGGACAGCTGCCGCCAAGATGCGCTTGGATAAGAATCCGAAACCAGAGTACGCGTCAGAATTGAAGGGTTTTTCAAAACATGGTAAAATGCTCGGCATGCTTTATACTTGTCTAAAAAGGGTTGATATAGGGGTTATTGATGATGCCCAGTAAGTTTCTAATTGAAACTATGGCCTTAAAATGAACAAATAAAAAGTTACTTTCTAAAAACAAAACAAAAACATATTTTTTCCAAACGTTATTATTTTTTCTAAATAGGCTCTTGGGCAGACACCAACACGGCATCAACCTTTTTTCTGTGCGATGCTTAGTTTTCGCAGGGAGCGATTTGGCCTGCGTTCTCTGAAACACCATATATATATATATATATATATATATATATATATATATATATATATATATATATATATATATATATGTGTGTATATATATATGTGTGTATATATATGTAAGCACCGCCATTCCCAATTGAAATTTGAAGCAGCGGGATTACAATAAGGCAGTGGCGTAGCATTGATTTTTTTTTTTTTCATGGTGGGATTTGGGGTGTATGTAAGAGGGGGGGGGGGTGCTGGGATGAGGTGATATCTTTGTGGCTTAGGGAGTGGGTTGAGGTGGGGATTAGTTAATTAATCAACGAGATCATTTCCAGTCGAGTGGCACCAGAAGGTCTATAGAACAATAGTCATGAACTTTGTTTGTTTTAAAGCGGATGCCTTGTAGGCCCTACCACGCTCAAGTTCATATCCCTCGTCCATCAGAAGCCATGTCCTCCTTGGTCATGTCCTCAAAGAATCGCGTAATCAAAGGTCGCGTCATGCCCTTGGCTGTAGTGCAAGGTCGCGTAAGTGCCGATTGTGTAGGCCCCGTTCGCGTAAGCGCCGGTCGCGGATAGCTCGTAAGCGTCAGAATCTGAGCCTGACGTGACCTGACGTAGTTAACATCGTCCTCGACGTCGTCCTAGAAATCGCCCTTAGGAGTCGTCCTAGAGGTCGTTCTTGACGTCGCCCTAAAGACTGCCCTCGGCACCGTCCCTGATGTCGTCTTCGATGTGTGCGCGGCATATTACAACCCATTTTCATTCATTTATTTTATTTACTTCCATAATATAAAATGGGCGATGGAGGTAGGAGAAAAAGCTACAGAAGTGCAGCTTGACAAAGCCCCTGCCCCCTACAGGCAGATCGGTCAGCAGAATATAATTACATTATTTGAAACAGGAAAAAAGGACATATATACACCTGTTCCACAAGGGTTCAGCCATCTTGAATGTCGCCACTTCTGGTATGCGGTAAAACATCGTTTTGATATCTCCACGCCACTGGAAGCTGTTTTCGAAAAACGCATGATTGTTACACATTCTTGTTTTGCCTCACCTATATTGTCTCGCATGTTCCAGGTTGAAATGTTCCTTTTTTTTTTTTCGTCCCGCATACCAGATGCGGAACCCACATGACTGAAAACGACAGGAAATAGAAAATGTCTGTATACCACACCGAGGAATATGTTATTATGAGAATAGGCTTTCGCGCAATGTGTTCTGTTTTAAATTTTTGATGCACACACCTTGCACTTTGAGGAAAGAACAAGGTGTCTGCATTTCATCACCATACCAGGAAAGGAGATGGTATGGCAGTTCATTACCGTACCATCTTCTTTTCTAATTGTTTTCACTAATGACGTTCCTGTAAAGCTACCGCATTTCATCGCGTTTGGTCGAATGAATGCGCCTGTAATTTTCATTTTGCAATTGTGCTAGCGGTGCTGATAGAAAATAATATTCTTCCAGGCCTTTACACGGCAAGTTCCTGCCACTGTTCATCCTGGGCGGCATGTCCTGCGTGTCGTCGCTGCTGACGTTCCCGCTGCCCGAGACCAACAACCAGAGGCTTCCCGAAACGCTCGAAGAAGGCGAGGACATGCGTAAGCTGCCCAAGCCGTGGTTCCCCTGCCTCGTCAAGGAGACGGCCAGGGAGAGGCGAGGCACGGGGACTCGTGGCCGCAGCATGTCCACCCTCTCGGCTGCCACCATCGACAGCGTCAGTCCTCATTAGCGACCGCCTCAGATGTTGCGTACTCCCACGGCGAAAGAGATCTTTGGTCCCGATCATATATACGACTTCAGCCGCCCACTGTTCCTGATGGGCAGCTCCGTGCTAACGAACCTTGTCCCAATGGTAGACAGCGCACAAACCACAGGACGAGCAAAACACGAGCGCTCGTGTGTTGAGAAGAGCATGCAGTACATACTAAAAGCTATAGCTAGTATGACACAACTGGAAAGGATAATGCCACCAAGAGACTACTGAAAGTAGTTCGTTCACTATGTGGTACTTATCCGTTGTGTCAACCTTTCCTGATGAGTGTAATTTTTTTCACTGGTCATTTCAGCCGAGTGCTGTTTGGTGTTGAATTGTTTACTTACCAACTTGCACCAATCACACACTCCCACCTCTTTTTAATAATGTTTTATTTGTACTATCTACCAGAAATCTAGATTTGACGTGTGGCTAAGGTCCAAAGATGGCCAAGCGGTTTACGGCCTCTTTAGGATTTCCGCGATAGATCAGCTCATCGATGGATATAGGTTCAAGCATCAAGCCATTCTAACAAGGATTCCGCTATGTCCAACTCACCAACTCAGTTTGGTTACCTTCCATCGTTGATGCGCTCAGGTGGATGATCACGATAAGCCACACACATTCCGAGACTTCTATTAATTGCACCATACGATTATTTTAGGCTGCTGTTCCACGGAGGCCATGTTGAACGTGCGGGTTTGGATTCTTATTCATATAAAAACTGTGCACAGTAGTGTTTATAGAAAAGAAAATGCTTATAGCGGAATGTCAGTCTGCTTTAAGATAGTCGTATATGACTCCGCGGTAGAGGAACAGTTCGGACAGTGAGCGTAACTACTAACTTGAATCTTTAACGCAAATTATGCAGCCGCAAGAGCACGAAGGTCCAATGTTCGTCCACGTTGAAACTGGCAGTTGGATAAATTAATTCCAAAATCTTTGAGTGCGTACGCGTCCCATGTTCCGCCGAGCATCTGTGGCCACCGATACCTCCTTAATAAAAAAAAGGCGCAATTTTTTTACGACATTCTTTCTTTATAGTTTTAATGTTCCGAGTTGTACGAACAACAAATCGTGAAAATCTCAAGGGAAATAGGAAACCACTTAAAAATATTTAAAGCACGATCGTTCGTTTAGGTTCCATCTTTTACTTGTAATTTACCATTTCTGACCAAACATTCTTGACATGACGGCGTAGAACTTACAACTGAGTATTTAATTATCCTGCCTTTGGTTACAAACTTTAAAAACCCTGAAAACAGGCTTAGGTGCGAACAAGTGGTAATTCCCAAAAGGAATACGCGTATTTGATTTCGTTTTTTTTAAATAATTACAAATACATTTTTATGTTCACGGTGGTATTCGTGAAACTGCTGCAGGTAAGGTCGTAGCCCTGTGCCATACTTAGTGGTCGATGCTAGAAGAGGCTTACTCCGAACATATTTATGAAAGTTAAAGTTTCGATATTAGGGAGAAGTATAGCCAAGGCTTGATAAACGCAAGCTGTAAAGTGTTAATAGCACATATTTTATGTGCTAGAAGAGAAAGTTTATTGTGCTTGTTTGGCAATTCAAACGTTTTGTTTGCTTGGCGATTATTAAAGTCGTAGCATGTAAACATAGTTTGATAAATCATACTGTTCACTCCAGCATTTTAAGGGTTATACTTTACCTGGCCACGTCGGCGTTGAGGGCAGCATTCGTCTGAGGTTCAATTAAACTGATATTGTTCGACCATCCGACCAGAGAAGGACATTCCTAATTTCTTTGGCTAGTGTAAATGTAATAATGAAAGCTTCGTTTTAGCGTATGATCACGCTATGAACTTTTTACCTTAATATTTAATAAAAGTTTTACATGCTCAATTGACAAGATGTCAATTATTAAAAAAAACGGGAAAAAGTTAAATTAAGATGTCTTCCATTGAAGTGATCCCCCTTTACTCAATGTTAAGTGTGAAAGAGACGGTGCAACGAGTTTTACTTTCAACGAATACCACTTAAAAGTAATCCTTGACAAGCATCGGCACCGAAAACACGCATTTGTTTTTCTCTACGCGAAATGGCAGTTCCAGAAAATTTTAAACATGACCGAGCAGCGTTCACCTTATTTAATTCTCAACTCGCAGCCCTGCAGGTGTTGGCACAGCACAGGTCACGTTCGTAGTTCCAAACATCGTTAGAGTCCGGCTTGTCTCGTCACCACAGCGATCGGACACGATGTTTTGTCGAGGGCTTTGGTTGTTACAAGCCCAAATCGAGTGCTCGTGCAGTGTTCACGTCCAATCTATTATCAGAATTTGACCGTCGTCACCTCCTGCCTACGTCAAAGTGCGATCCTGCGACTACGTCATTAAACTTTGCGAAGGAGAGACGGAAAATTTAATTTGGTTTTAAAGGGGTGGTGCAACGATATTCAATTGGAATGTTTTTCTACTTTACACGAGCTTACTGGCACTAGTGGGACTCAAGGATACTCGCACGCAACGCCACTGACCAAGAAACTCCTTTGTTGCGCTGTAATTTCGAGGACAAAACCGAGTGTTTTCATTCAATCTCTCCTTCGCAAAACCTGATGACGTAGCTGGGCGGTAGCAGTACCGCCCAGTGACGATATTTGAATGCGGCTCATAGATTGGACCCGAGCATGGCGTGGACACTCGATTTGGGCTCGTGATAATCGATAGCTCGAGAAGCATTCGGGTAGTGTCCCGTGTCCAATCGCTGCAATGACGACAACAGCCGAACCATAACAATGTCTGGAACTCAGCGCGTGTCCTGTGCCTTGCCAACCCCAGCGCATGGCTATGATCAACATTGGCGGCATATAATCGGCTCCAGATCACGTGGCCGCTTGTTCTGGCTGCGAGTTGAGGGGGTGAACTCTGCTCGTTTTTCTTTATTTTTTTCTGCGACTTCGATTGCGTGTGGTGAAAAACGAACGGGTATTTCACAGGTCATTAACGTCAGGGATCCGTTCTAAGCGGTATTTGCGCAAAATACAAAATATCGTTGCATCGCCCCTTTAACTTTTAAGGCACTCAAACTACACAACGAACTGCCGCCGCGCGTGGGTATGTGAAGTGTCCACAGCGTGATAAGCATCAGCGGTACATCTGCAGTTTTTTGTTTTTAAGGCTTTGAAGAGATTTAATTTTTTGTATAAAAAACAAACGAACAAAAAGTCAATTTAGCCAGAGCAGTGTGTTTACGTATTTAGCAGCAGGAGACATTAATATATTTTAATTAAATAAAGCAAACTCCGAGAAAAAGAATGTATTCATTGAACTAATAATAATAATAATAATAATTAAATATTGTACGCGAAGGAATATAAAATGAGGTATTACGTTATTTTCGTCTGGCTCATGGCTCACTCCTCCACATAAAGAAAGATGGAAACTTTTTTTTGTGTGTACGTATAGTCGATATTGTGCGCTCACGAGCATATTCAAATAAAAAAGGGAGCAAACGCAGATTTTTAAAAATCTCATTTTTCTTAACTGATGTCAGTTAGCATAAAAACATTCAATCTTTTGCTTCCATTTCTTGTTTCATTCCAGAGGTTTCGGCGTGGCAGAGAAATACAAAGTAAACAACCCCTTACCAAACCTGAACCATATACGTACACTCCACATATGAGAGGTATAATTACGAATATAAACATAGAGCGTACAATACTCGTCCGTTTGTTCATGTTGTTTGATTACCTTTTTGTTTTCATACGCAGCATAGTCTAAGTTAACATCGGCCTTCGTACATGATAAAAATTACGTAATATAAGAATTAAAAAATACAGCATTGAAGGCCACATTATGAAGCAATATCACAATATGTGTATTTATTGATCTAAAACCTCTGACAAAGAGCAAAAAATAAGGCTTGTTCTGCATACCATGTCAGCATAGTCCGACAGAGAAACGTGACGGTGCGTGTTTTGTTTTTTTATGAAGTTATACAGATCTTTTTCGCAATTATTAAAGACTGCGCAAACGAAAAAATATAGTTATGTTAAATATCCGATAAAACTAACGCACTCGCTATAATGTCGCGGTTCTCGATTACCGGCAAAATAGACAGGTGCTAAACAATCATGTTTTTTTAAAGATCTTTCTGAAAATTGTTTGGTCACCTTGTATTTTCAATAATTCTCATTAACAACATATGGTCAATTTACCTGCAGATATTAACTATGTAGCAATGGCGGATATATTATATCAATCAAGACTTGAGCGCCTACCACTCAGCTCTGCAAAAATGCATCTTTGCTTAAAACCGGTATACCATCAAAGCGTGCAAAAACTTGAAAGAGCTGCAATGTAACTATGTCATGTGATACGACACTGTGGCCTCCAACCACCATCAACATTCAATCCTGAGTGAGTGCCACTAAACGCAATTCTTTTGATAGTTGTTTGATCAGTCGCAATATTATGTCGCTTTGTCGCAGAGACCAGGAGCAAAGACTGTCACAATAATTATTGATCAAGACTCAGCCCAACGTCACAAGGCCGCCTGAAACGCTGCAGACGTCAAAAGTTTTCATATGGGCTCCATAGTTTCACAAGCATGAATGAGACTGTAAAATTTACTTCGTCACAAAGCCTGTCCTTTATATGTGACCGTGCGGGTAGGACTTTGGAAAATAAAAATACGAAGACTATTGCCTGTGTTTTCTTGTAGAATTAAGTAATAATGTCTCCCCTACGATGGACTAGGGCCCGAAGGCTGGCGGGCGGAGCAACACCTCGAAACGCTTGCATCCGCATTGCAAGAGTGCGGAAAAGAAATTCCGATACGCTGAGTACGAAGAGCACCAATCTTACGCGTATGGTTCTCTGTTGTTATAACACGCTATTTTATATTGGTGGAGTAAATGTAAATGGTATTTAGTTTCATAAATATTGGTGCCATATTTCGCACACATGTCAACTGTTTGAGAAGTTGGAGGGCGCGCAGGGAACACTGACGTAAAGTCGTTTCTCCTGCGCGATAGCCGGGGAAAGTGTACAAGCTGAGATTTAAATACATTCAACGAGACGGAGCCGATCAGAGCATATCAGTAGAAAAGGGAGTAAAGGAAACTGAGAGAAAATTGTGGAAGAGAGAATGCAGGGAGAATCAGCTTTAACAATATACAGGGCACAAAAACAAGAAATAAAGAGGGAACAGCTGTATGATGATAATTCAGTGGGGAGCTCGGTTGCTGTTTGAAGCTGAAAGGGGGTGCTAAGAACGAAAACATATAGGGCTAAATTCCAGGAAATAGACACGCGGTGCGACGATGCAACCGCAAAATGGAAACTATAGAACATGTAATTTTAAGGTGCACGGGGCCCCATGCCATCCTCTTGGGGGGGGGGGGGATGACTACAAATTTGGAGAGGGCACTGAGTTTTCTGGACAAGGATGGACGAATGGATAGGGAAAGAATTGCGATAACTAAGAGGAGATTAGAAGGTTGGTGAAAAAAACCTTGGGAGGGTAAAAATATGATAAAAATAAGCAAGGGTAAGACTAAAAAAAAAGGGGGGCGGTTTGTGTTAAAACAAGATATATACAAATTAACAAAAAAATCAGGATCATGAAATGTTAGGCTAGGTGGCTCAAGCTGCCGCCTGTTACAAAGCGTATAGCCATTATCATCCATCCATCCATCCATCGCCTTAGCCATAACAATCCAATCCAATCTTTGTGCACGTTTTGTATGTACGTTCCCTTGTCGAACACGCGACCACTCGATCAGACTCATTCTTTAGTTTCTAATGACCGCTGGTTCTGATCCCAGAGTTCTCTTCGCCACATCACTTCCAGGCGGTATTTAAGAAAGCTCCCTTAGTAGTCTGGCGCGGCAGATTGTACTTAACGTATATTTTAAGCTTCGTGTCAAGACCCCGGCTGCGCCGTATCACGAGATCGTTCGGAGAGTGGCAGACTTAACGGGTGTAGGGTACGCCACAATCTTTATATTGCCGCGAGCGCAGCTGACCAAGCAGGCAGCGCGCTCGCATGGCCTAACGGTTATCGCGCGTGCCTTCCACGCAGAAAGCCCAGGAAGCGCCGCGATCTTTGTTTATTCTTCCAATTTAGATTTCTGGTAATTTCGAGAACCGTGTTGCTCGTTCTGAGTTAGAATGTTCTGCGCGCCGAATGTTCCAGGTCGAATGTTCCAGAAGCTCACGCGATGCACAAAAGGGGCTCCGCGTAACCAGCCGGACTCAGTCTCGTCCAAGCGTTCGACTCTGTTGCTACGCCGACTTCGACGCCCGCGACGCTCTGTTGTTATCTTCTGTTTCATTTTTTGTTTTGGGCACGAGTTCGCCCCCATTAAACGTTTCAGTTTCCTCAGTTATTTCTTGTTTATCACCTCGTCATTCGTGACAATATGGAAAAAAAATTGTTGAAAGAGTGCCTTAACTGGCGCGCCGTCAGTGCTTTCCCTATACACGCACGATATGGGGAAGGCCTCCGGCCACGCCAAGTGTGCTGGACTCGTTTCCATCACCAGGCACTCCGGCTGATCCTGCATGGTTTCTTCCAGCGGAACGAGTGTCCGACGCTACTCAAGGCTGGTCCGCATCTTTATGCCTCCGCTTATCTTATGTTATGCAATTTATTGAACTGCTAAAAATAGAAAAAGGTGAGGGGTGCTAAGCAAATACAGCTATGATTACCCCGTGACATCTGAAACCTAGCATTCAACCGCCCTCCCAAATGAGTCCGCCGCGCACATGTAGACAGCTCGTGAGACACAGCCCAAATATTGCAGGTCAAATGACGTTGGCGCATATTTGCTGTATGTAAAATAAAGGCTGCTGGCACCAAATGGGGCTAAGGAGAGGGGGGGGTGTTGTATAAAACGGGAAAAGGGGATTAATGCCTATGCAGATTGTTATCCTCCAGGGAGGGGAAAGACCTCGAAAGACTCGCATAGGCAACGGGGAAGGGGAAAGAAAGATGTGAGAGGGTTTGTTAGAAATAGTTTGCCGCAAATATACGGAAGGATGCCAATGAATCGACGTATCTGAGGGGAAAGTAGGAGAGGAAATGTAAAGCGTTGGCAGATCATAGCTCATGAGAACTTGTGATTAAGTCACATGTCGCGAAACAGCGACGCGCTCAATCTAGCTGGTAGTTGCGTCTCTTTCAGATTAATGACCAGGGTGTAAGATAGACAGGTGGGGAAACGGCCCATAGAAGCCTACCGCAGCGCCGTGACCGGATTGTGTACTCGTCTGCTTGCGGATACCCCCGATTTGCGACAGATGGCTCTGCGGCGAGAGGAAAAAAAATTGGAATCGGATTTGCAAGAAACTTTATGGGAAAGTGAGCAAAATAAACCGAGAGCACGACAGTCCTGTATTGAAAATCCAGGAGAAACCATCTCCGTCAGTTTAGCCGGTCGCCACCGGTCGCCTACCCGGAGTGAGAGTTCGCGGTGCACCACATAGACGGCGCCACAGAAAAGGAGAAAACCGAGGGGACACAATCCAGTCGCTCATTTGGCTCTCGTTTCCCCACCTGTCTATCTTACACCCTGTTAATGACTCACACAGGTCTGTCGCGTCGCCGCGAAGCGGCGGCGCACTAAGTTCACGTTTCACGGCTACCATAATTGTCATTTTAGACTTCAAAACACTCTTGCATAGAAGTACTTGCGGTTCAAGAAGGTTCACTCGTTTTCCGCTTCATCGAAGGATTGTGAATGTTAGAGGCGGTTCGAGAGGTTGGTTTCATTGGCAAAATTCAGTAATGCCCGGAAAACCACCTTCGCCTGTTGACTCGGTACCTGTAGGAAATAATAATTCCGAATTTGTAGTCACGTGTTCACCAGTCCTTTAAACAGGTGCCATTAGTGTTTGCCGAGCAGAGTTGTATTCTGAGCAGTGCCAGAAGATGTGGTCGAGATCTTCTATTTATCCGCATACGTCGCAGTCGGGGATATTTCCTTGATAGGACCTTTCAAAAGCGGTGCAAATTCTCCTTCGTGAAGGCGCTGTTAGTTCGAAGTCGATGCAAAAGCGTTGAGTCTCTCCATGTCAGCTTGGGGTCTGTGACTGGTATTGGGCTCCTCCCCTGGGCTGTTTCGGGGTCTGGGTGTCGCCTTCCGAGATTACGCGTTATGAGAAGGCGTGCTTCATGATAAGAGGTCCCGTGGCCTTGATCCCAGGGTATCTGCTCGCTCATTTCCATGAACTCCACAGTGGGATGGAGATGCACTGGAATGCGAGCTTCCAACCATTGTCCTCCAACTCTGTTGCTAAGTGCGCAGTCTCCTGAGCTATCAGGGGAGCGTTCTTGGTGTCAGCGATGTGATTCAGCGCTCCGCGAGAAATCCGTCAGGATCACAGCTTTTCCAGCCGCAGGACGTTCTTGAAGGGTCTTGAGAGCCAGAAGAACTGCAACCGTGTCAGCTGTAGTAGATAATATCTCAATGTTCAAAGTAACAGCTTTTTCAGTAGATAGGGCGGGAATTGTGTAGGCTGCAGTTGAAGTTCCTCTCTTCATGTCGACTGAGCCACCAGTGTAGATGGCGAGGTGTCCAACGTACTTATCTTCGAGGGCCACGGCGACGGCAGAACGAGAAACTGTTGGATGGAGATCTCTTTTTTAGGTAGGTCTGGCAATGACTCATGCACGTTCAGTGGTGGGCGTGTGCTAGGCTGAAGGCGGGGAGGATAGAGCCTTCCTGAGCTTCCGACGTCACGTTGAAACTGCGCTGCTAATTCACCAAGTTTTGATGATGATCGTGTGAGCAGATGGGAGCAGTATGTACTCCGCCGACATGACGGTGTGCATTCGTGTTAAGGAATGTATCACTGCTCTTTCTGCTCGAAGACTGATTGGCTGCTCTTCACTCTTAGAAAAAAGGGGACCAAAAGGAGGTAACAGACCGCCTTTACCACCCTCCTCCCGCCCAGGGGCGAAGCGCTCCGCTTGTTACCTCCTCAGGCGCAGCAGGCACTAGGAATGCGGTGCTACAAGGTGAAGTTCGCCGCGAAGGGGCACCAAGGTGGTAAGCATTAACTCCCAGATGGTGCACCTGTTTAAGCACTGCCAAAGCCTGGGCGCTACAATTGGCTGTGGAAAGGCGCAAACGAGATCGCTAATAGGTCTCCTCAGCAATACGTAAT
>JAZHYW010067483.1:0-36065 GCA_037355805.1 Ixodes ricinus | reverse complement strand
GTTGGCTATTTTTGACACTCGGCCAATGCTCAAAGGCAACTGGCAGAAACCCAGCGTCGGCACGGGTTGCCCGTTTACAAGCTTGTACAGGACGCTCCAACCAGATGGAACGTTTAACCTTCTACGTGGTTAAACGTCTGTCCAAACAGCGGTGTGCTGTCACCAATTTGTCTAAGACAGCATGAAACCCTACCTCGCGCCACAACAATGGGCTCTTTTAAAGGCCATGGTTGCAGTCTGAACGCCGTGAAAGCAGATGTCCTGTAATCGGCTGCTACACTGCTGGACCCTAGCTTCAGGGACACTTTCTCCACTGCTACAAGCGAAGAGGCCGCTGCATTACCAAACCTGGAGACGGTACGAGAGCATCTGCGTCACAGGCTGCAGGGTCTTCACAGTCAGGCATGTGAAGAGGAGAGTGCAGCTGAGCCATCATCCCAGGGCGCTCCCAGCATCTCCTCAGCCAGCCCACTTCCCAGCAATGTCCACTCCTGGTATAGAAAGTCAGGAGTAACTCCCATGCCACAACAGGAGAAGCGGCATGCGAAAAGGGCGCAGCTTGCTTATCTGAAAGACGAGGAGGTGGAACATTAAAGCTCAAAGAGCAAGCCTGCTGACTACTGTCAGAACAAGCGACACCTGTGGGCACACTTGTACAAAGTAGCTGTGGAATACCTTCCCTGCCCTCCAACCAGCGTATTCTCCGAGAATATTTAGCACCGCAGGAGCTATCGTGACGGGCAGAAGAAACCGGTTCATACCGAAGAATGTGGCCACCCTCAGCTTCATTCGCATGAAGAGGGCATGGATTCCTACGATTCTGCTTACAAGAGTAGCCGACAACCTCTCCAGTGTGACAGGGGCAGTGCAAGAAAGAGCAGAGGGAGTGTCCAAAGCACAGGAGGAACAGCCTTTGTTGGAAAACATGATCTTTGTAAGTGGCGACGCCTACTAAGTGTTTGTACACACTACCCCTAATTGTTTGAAGTTTCACTCTTTCAACTTGTTCGGTTTTCTGCAAAAGATAAGCAGCGAGTGCAATAAAACTAATTATTTATTTCGCATGAATTTCGCCCAGAAAGATCCTTTGCACAGACAATTTTGACTTGCATACAAAACATGCATTAAGCTCCCAAAATAAGGAATGCAGTGTTATTTCTTCTTAACTTTACATATTGAAATCAGGACAAACAACACAGGAAGCACAAATACAGTGGTGCGACTGACAAGTGGCGATTTGGAGCAGCTCTTGTAGCAGGGAACAGCACGTTTTGGAGCAGAGATTCCTACTTTTGGAGCAGACAATATGAAGTTTTCACGTCAGAAAATTTTATACAATCTCTTTGAAAGTAAGCTTATGGAAAAAAAAAACTGCAGTAGTTGGAGTGTTGGGAGACTATTTAGAGTGTCATACCTACAGGGGTCCTGGTCGCTACAAGTATTTATTTATTTATTTATTGAACATGCATATGCGGGTAATATTTTCAGATGTCTCAATTAACCTATTAGGAGTACTGATGGCGTCTTCGGCCTGTGTTTGACATAAAACTATGTTTTCGGCCATTTTGAAGGGTTTGTGTCACGGTGACGAAATTTTCATGAGTTCGACATCAAACAGAAACTTTTATGTTGAATGTGTCTCATGCTGCTCTCTGCTTTGTAGTAGTTAGGTATGTGCAAATAATGGATTTTGTGTTCGAAGTAAATTCGAAGTGTACAGTGGTTTTGGCCGAATATTTTTTAATAGAATATAGATTAGTAGTTGCGCCTTTCTCCGCACCTTTCACTACTGTTACACCACAGTTAAGGGGAGACACTGCTCTTTGAGGCAGAAATATGCTAAGAAAACACATTTTTGAAATTGTGTTTCTTGAAGATTGGCAGGCACTCATCATCTTGTCCTGAAGGATTTTCGTTGAATAAATCTCTCATCTTAAAATATTGTCTTGGAGACAAAGTAAAATGGGTATGTGGACGTTCTTTTATATTATTTCTGAGTGAACTATTTACATCCTTTACTATTTTATGGGAGCCATATCTCCACTTGCACATAACTAATCTTCATATTTTTTCTTTCTCTGGTAGGTGTATGTGTGACATATGCAATAAGGGGTACAAATATATTAGAGTATCAGGCTTTTTTAGGTGCCTTTTACACGCCCTGCAATAAATCATTTTGAAACTGCAAAGTTCAAAAGTGTCCTAAAAAGTTTATAAAGCATCCTAGAGCTTTCACTTATGCCTTGTTGGATTCCACATACATGTGAGTTCACTGATATATGTTTTTATTTTTTTTTATTTCAGTATTACACTTTGTCTTAACCCTTCTCATAATCTTTGCAAATGACATTTTCAATATTAAAAAAACTAATTAGCTTACATCAAAACCAAGTACATATTTGTAGTCAGGTTCTAATGGCAAATAAGCTATGTAAATTTCATTTGAATTGAATCACAAGTTATATAAAAAAAAGCTCTAGAAGCAGCGTTGCCCTTTAAACAAAAATTCAGCTGAACTCACAAAGGTTGTTCCCAAGCTTCTAATTGCCCACTTATGAGCCCTGTTAAATTTAATCTAGCTATATTTATAGACTGTGGCCTCAGAAAGTCCAATGCGTACATTGAGATGGCAAGTAAACGACAGATGACATAAAATTTAAACCTATAAAGGAGCCCGGCAATACCTAATTTAGGGGATTTATAAATATTCTTGCTATATGCAAATATTTTCTTAGATTCTGAAATAAAAAGAAAAAAAACCACAAATATTGAACACAGGTTGTTAGAACATCGCTGCCTAACATATACCCTTGCATAATAGCCAGAGTTAAATTTTGAAGACTTTAGTGCAACGTAAATATCAACAATCACAACAATTTCTTTCTTTTTTTTTTTTTTTGATACACCAGGCACGCACGTGCACCATACTGCTTTGAAGATGTGTTTTTCCCCTAAGCGCGCGGCTGCGCTGCGGCGAAGCGAGTCGCGAGAGCGCTGTGTTAATCTCCGCAAGTATTGCTTCTCCGCACTGCATCTTCGCTTGAGGAGAAGCGCACTCAAAGGGGCTAACCCGCCGCAACCAACACTTCGAAAAGTATGAACATCGCAGTTATTTATCAAATAGCATATTTTTTAAACTACAATATGAAAATTCGAATATTCGCGCAACCCTACTTTTTGCACATAGTGCAAAGAGTAGGGTTGCTGAACCATTATTCACCCCACTCTTTGCACATAGTGCAAAGAGTAGGGTGAAAAAACATAATCTGTACTTCTTTATTTTTAGTAGCATCACCAACAACACCTTTTCCTTTTCAAGAACAGCTCTTTTTTGGTGCAGACATGGTGCAAATTGTGCACAAATACAGCCTTTGTGGCAGCATGCAGCATGTTATTTGTTCGGGCATAGTTTGGTGCAAATGGCGCAGCAGTTCCACCACTGCAAATAGAAGGAATACGAAGTTCCCTACGCACTTTTCCAGGGGAAACCACCGAGCAACTATTTTTCAAAGCAGCAAAGGCAGCAAACCAATGGCAGTGAAACCTTCGAGGAGCGAAAGCTATTTACGCAGTATAGATTAACGAGGTTAGCTTCATTTCCTATCACTATCCGCTGCAGTGGCTATGTAAACTTATTCCTAGTTCTTCAGAAAGACACTAATCCATTGCTCACCCGAAGACATTCATTGCTCGTGCATTGCAGTTAGGCGCCTTTTGGACAGAATGCTCTGCCGAAGACCACTGGCAGCGTGTTTCTAGAGTGGAAATAAAATCGCCGATCAGTCAACCGTCATTTGTGACAAGAAATGTTTGGGAGGCCTTCACACTGCACCGAAAGCTCCGACACTTGGACGCACACAAGCTACCATAGAGCTTTATCACTGAGCGTTGTTTTTTTTAGCTCCTGCCGTTGGTTTGGCCGTCACTTAGAGTACGGATCAACAACGCACTCTATGGGTCGACGCGCCCACAAGCCTCAGCATGGGATTGTAAGATCTACAAAGATCCCCCCCCCCCACCGCGGGCAACCTGGCATGTATTGCTTCAACGCAGAAAATAAACCAAAAGTTGATCCAATTTCGGTCTGTATCAAGGTGTCTAGTCTTTAAACATTCACAACGCCCACAAAACCAAAAGAACAATGCCATGTTGGCTAAATAGCAACAAAACTGCCGAAACATAAAGAAAAAAATGTTTCATCCAAAAAGTTTTGAAATCTTTTGAATCGATACAAAACCAAACCTCCGGAGTTTTGCCCCATCACTAACTGTGACGACCGACTCCGTCGACGAATCGATCCCGTCACAAAAGAGAGCGAGGGCATGGGTTGAGAGTGTAACTTTTTCAGAAGATTCGAAATCCGAAGGTGACGAGAACAAACCAGACTCTGAAGGAGGCCTTGATTTACGAACTCCTGCAACCAGTATGAGGGGAGCTAGATGCGAGAAGCTGCCTTTGAAATGGCAAAGCGACCGTGATGACACTGCTTGCAACTACCCTGCCCAAGAACTGCTGCCGACAACACTAAATCTCCGTACGAGTGTTCTACAGACAGTGTGGACAAGGGCATTTTCAACAGAATCGTGAACAAGCCCATCCTGTACGCATACAAAAAGACACAACCAACCGCTGCAACTGACAAGAATGGAGCTACGAGACTTCCTTCTCATCAGCTTCTACATGCCAGTACTTCGTCTGTCAGGTACATCTGGGTAACCGGCATCCCTCTATTTGGTGACCTTGTTAAACGACAGATCTGGGCCAGCTTGCTGGAAACGGCATCTCAGCTGAGACTGGGTGAAAGAAAGCACTGGAAAAGCCAACGCACAAGCTGAGCGGAACTCACACCGCGTCTCGAGACGCAATGCATCCCAGCCTTTGCAGTGCTTTCTTTCATCCAGTCATGGCCGAGACGCTGCCCCAGCAAGCGGGCCCAGGTCACTGGAAATCACCAGAATCGCTTCCCTTGATGTGCCATGAGTGACGACAATGCAATGGACTCGAGGACCAGGTCCCTTCACAGGCAAGACAACCACGAGTGAAAAGGTTAATTTGGACATCATCAAACTGCACGAAAATGTTTCAGTTAGGTTTATCGGCACCTAAATTTCATCTAGTAGCGCCGATAGTCACCGCAAGGGGGACAGCTGAATCTAAGTGTGAATCCCTCCATGCAGATTTTAAACGCGCATATTCCGCTGGCACATCCGGCTCGGTTGGTCACCCTCCGCATGCAGATTTGTGGCAGCGCTCGCCCCGTGGAGCACTTCCAACCCCGCCAAAGCTGCCCCATGAAATGTGGAGGAGCTGGGTGAAAGTCGACAGAAGCGTGCTACGTCGGTTATTTTCACCCACTGGTGTGTATGTGCTGCACAGTCACCGGACCTTTCAAGACGGATCCGTTTAGTAGCGTCGGCTGTTTAGACAGGGTTGTGACAGCTCGAACGCTCCTAACTCACACGGATCAGGTGTACAGAGGCGGGACTGGAACATGGCAAATCGTAAGCACTGACATCGATCCCGAGCTGAAGAACGAGAAAAGGAACGAGAGAAAATCCAAAGGAAGCAGGCGGAAGGTTAGGCGTGCTCATTCGTTTTGCCGCAATCCACCTTTTTCCAGATTCCCATTTCGAGGGTTTTTGGGTGAAAGATGTGTGGGCGTGGCACGAGCACACACGAATATTCCTTCAAATAAGGACTCTAGATTCTGCTAGGTCCACGAAGCGACGGGGACCTCTATTCAGCTTTAAAGACATTGCTTTTGTGCCTGTGGTGGGTTATATTTCATCCCCAAGTTAGCACAAAGAAATTTGTTCCCCTTCCCACTGCCGTTTTTTTCATTCCACCCAAGATAATCCTCCGATACGGGGCGCCACATCTGCAGAAAGAAGTAAATTGATCGTTGTACACCGTATGCCGCCTGCATTTTCAGCCACAATAAAGCAAGAAGAGACTAGGCAACAACCTTGAAAGTGATGGTTTGCTATCTCTTTGGGTTTATTGAAGTCTTACCAGCAATCTGAGCTCCACCGACGGCAATCACTGGGCATGCCCCACTGCTCCAAGGCGGCCTAAAGGTATTAGATGTTGGCAAGTGCAGACCTCTGCCTCTCTATTTGTGACGCAGACTCCGCGCATGAGCTGGACCCGTGTCGCGTGTTGCTTCCACAGTCGGACAAGCTAGACAGTGACAGTAGCGCTAGGTCGTCGGAGACCTCAATCGGCTCGTCAAATTCGAGCTCGGACAAGTTTGAGCTGCGGCTATTTCGAACAACAGACAGTCTCCTTCGGGTCGCTAAAAAAATGCAGGTCCATGTAGCGCTCGTCGATTTGGAGTGTGTCCCACGGAACGGATTTCCCTCTTTTCCCGATAGGTTTGTGGAAAGCGCTCTGAATCTACCAGTGGAATTCACCAAAAGGCAAATAATACATGTTCCAACACCTGCCTGTCCTACAGAATACACGAATTCATGAGTGGAGCGAGTTTTGTAGATTGAATAGCAGCCTGCAGAAGGACTGACATATGCAACCGTCATGTTTCGTCAGCAACTGTTTTTTTTTTATGAAGTGAATTTGGTTTGCATTTCTGGCTTCATTTTATTCACTGGAAGCATACTGCAACTAAGGGCGTGTTGACATTTGCGGATTCACAGACGGATCTGCACAGGTAGAAAGTGGATTTAGGAGCCGTGTGGCGAAATCGACTCGTCGCTGGCAGAAAAGTTGGGCACGAGTCCCGGACTGGTCCAGATTTCAGCCAGCGACGAGTCGACTTCGCCCCCGGCTCCAAAATGCACTTTCTGCCCGCGAATCCGCAAGTATAAACGCGCCATAAAGCGTCTCCGATAGGACAAAAACACATTCATGCGCCCTAATTGTCGACTTCCAAACAGACCGCGCTACGCACAGACAGCCCTCGCTCCGATCGGGGTATCTTTAATTGATAGCCCCTTCCCCTGGCAAATAGCGAGCGCTCGGCGCGCGCTCGCCGAGCGGATTCTTGTTCCCCTCGCGAGATGCGAGCAATCTCTCCGTGTGCCGCTTGTAGATCTGGAGCCGGTGGGGCGCTCGCCGAGCGGCTCCAACCGCTCCGTGGAAAAGTGGCGGAGCGCGTCGAGCGGTCCGGAGTAGTTCTCCGCGCAGCCTTTTTCGGAGGAGTACGATCTGTAGTCGTCTCTCGCATTGTTTCAGTTTCGTTATCGACATTCCCGCGGGGGAGTGAAGGACTTTCGCGGCTTTTTTGTTTCGATAGCTGGTTGGGCTCTCTTGCTGTGCTTGCTTTCGTTCCCATCGTCATGACCGACTCGCCCGAGCATACTGCGGCGATGACATTGTTGCAGTTAATTTCAGGAGGTCTAATAAAACGCAGTGACAGCGACGAAGATACCAGCTTAGCTCCAGCTCGAGTGACGACGAGGCAGCCGTTCTCGGCGAAGTGTTTGCCGAGTCGTTTGCCTGGCCGGCAAAGAGGCCTAAGATATCGCATTACATCGAAGGCGTTGTGTGCGCCTATTCGGATGAAGAGCTAGGTATACGTCGTTTGTGCGTTTTGTGGCCTCTGTAATCTAATTGGAATAATTAGAAGACAACAGGCCAAATACTTCGCAGATGGAAGTAGCCTTCGGAGATGACGATCGCTTTATGGCATACGTGTTTGGTATTGCTTAATAGCATCCTACGGCTCGTACAAGTACTTCTAGTTGTTTTTATCGGGCTTATATAACCGTAAGGGAAAATAAATTGTGTCTTAACGTCGGGGTCGCCGTTAATCAAGTAGTTAACAATCAATTTTTTGTCAAAGCATAAAGTTCCGATCAGAACTTCATGCTTTCAGCAAGATAGCAATGGGAACCGCAACTGTTCAAAAGCGAGAGCAGACGCTCTGGAAGCGGTGGCGCTGGGAGCGTTACGCTCGATTTGCTTTGCAGAGCGTGCCACTGGGATCGATCACGTGACCGATCGCTCACGGAGGCCGACCGCTCGACGAGCGCTAGCGCGGAGCGCTCGGCATTTGCCAGGGGAAGGGGCTATGAGTGTCAGGTCCGAGCTTGCACCAGGCCTCGACGGAGCCACGGAAGGTTCGGCAAGCTAGGCTACTGTGGCGCATGTTGTGCACCCCTGCGACATAGTATGTTCGTTACTCACCCCTGCCCCAGATGACATACCTTGTTCGAATTCGTTACCTCATGTTTACAAAAGCAGACATGATTCGACAAACACGCACAAGAAAACTGCGCCAAAATATACACACGCACTGTTCGCGTGAATCGGGTGGACGGCCGATATATCGTTACAACTACAGGGTGTCACAAAAGAAAATTTACAAGGTCTTTTTTGCCGCAAAAATAAACTAAGCTGACTAAGCATGCCGAACGCTCATTCTCCGCCGAATGGTAGAGCTGGTGGTCACAACCATATGCCAAATTTTCAGCCTGATCCGATAACTTAATCAAAAGTTATAGGTGATTTTCTGAAAATTTCAAGGGAAAAATGGAGCACATTTTTGCCCGTTTTCGGTTTCTGGTGCCATAGAGCCCCATGTGTTCGAAAACTCCGTCGGCCGCCATTTTCCCATTGAAATTTTCAGAAAATCACTTATAACTTTTGATTAAGTTATCGGATCGAACTGAAACTTTGGCATCTGGTTGTGACCTCTAGCTCTACCTTTGGGCGGAAAATGAGCGTTCGGCGATGTCTAGTTTATTTTTGCGGTAAAAAAGAACCTGTAAATTTTCTTTTGTGACACCCTGTACATAAGAGCGTTCGTTCAAAACAAAACAAAAGGAAGATATTCTTTCTGTGTTCTTTCCCAGCGATTGGCGTAGCACAATACCTGGAGGATACGTGCAGGGTACAGGAGAGTCCGCAACTCCATCCCTCAAGTGGCGATGTCGTGTCTCCGAAATTGAAAAGTTTTCCAGTTAAGCACTTCAGTTTTGCACAACATCGGTTTTCCACACACGACCACGCTAGCCTCCCTACATAACGCCACCAACGCCACCGCAATCGCGCCGCGCGCGGTGGATTGGCTAGGATTGGATGACGGAATTAATGGAGACAGGGAGACCGGGGAGACATCTTCGGTCGGAACAAAAATAGTGTCTATATAAAAGCGTTATTTTATTCTTCGCCTAATATATTCAAGCATATCAGGGGCTTTTTTATAACCGGAGTAGCGATTTAATCGCGTCCATAAACCCGACCGCCGTACCAGTTCGAACCTCGGACGAGCAGTTGAGGCAGCGCCCTTAGTGGTTCAGGTGCACTCTGGGAGCCGGAGACTGACAACGGGTAGTTTCGGTTTCGGTTTCTCTGGGTTGCGCTAAGTCCCTATCGTGATATAGGGACGTTAGGTTGCGCATCTGTCATTTGCTGTCGCCTCCACACCGCCATTGCTCACGTCGATTTAGCGAGCAACGACACTAGCGACGCCGACAGCGACAAGAGTCAGCGACGAGCGACGGAGATTTCTCACTGTCGCTCGCCGCGTCGCTGGGTTTTGATTTCTAGAAAACGTCGCTCATCGTCTTGATCGCTTGTTCTCGCCGCTTTCATGCAGTTTGCCTCGTCGTGCGACTGACCGAGCGACAGCGAAGCCGGTCGGCGTCGCTTGTCTCGTCACTCGCCAAATCGCTTGCATGCTGTTTAAGTATAAACCGCATGTAATATCAAACACCATTTAATGGTGTTTGAAGAGAGGGAGATATGCGCGTCACAGTAAAAATTTTGTAATGCACGTACAACCTTTTTTTTTGTGAATGATGGAGGGTTTGAAATATGTTTTCGTTGCCTGACGCCAGACAATAAAGCAGTAATACAGTTTTGAATATATCACAGCGTAATATAGTTAACTCGTTTGCCATTCTGGTGATATATGTTTACCAGATGAAAGTAAGCCTTTTGATTTTGAGATATCATTTCTTACATTAATTACATGGAATGTCCAATTTAAATGCTCGTTAAACCAAACTCCAATAAATTTGTGGTTATTCACCCTTTCCACTGTGGTGCTTTCGAATCTCAGTTCAATTATATTACTATTTTCTTAATTTACCGATGAAAAGACTGTATTTTTCTTTTTTCTTAAGTAATTTATTTGCCACCAGCTAAGCTGAGAGCTGGCGTAAATATGTATTCCTGTTTTCTCTAACTCGTTAAGATCGATTTCATAAAAAAATCCATTAGTGTTGTCAGCATATAGTATTAAGTCCTCAGTACATGGTATGTTAGATACATCATTAATACAAATTAAAAACAATAGCGGTCCCACTATGAAGCCCTGGGATCATGAAGTAAGATCTTACGTGAAGTAAGATCATTTGCTATGAGTTTATGTGATATGCATCGTATGCCACATGTTTCAAGTTTTTTAAGTGGTATGACGTGCTTGATGGAATCAAAGTCTTCGCGAAACATAAATAGGCCAATTGTGAAGAGCCGATTTTCAATATTCTTTATTATTTTGTCTCTAATGTTCAAAAATGCGAGTTCGGTTGTTTTATCTTTCTGGAATCCAAGTGTTGTTTTAATATAATATTATACCCCCTGAAAACGTTTTTTGAAGCTTTTCGTTAATTATATTTTTATTTACCTTTGAGAATAAGGGTCATACCAAAATTGGTCTATAATTCAGCAAATCAAGTTTCTAGCCACCCTTACTTAAGGAACCCTGACACCCCCAAAATTTGGTTCCCTTTTTATCAGGCGATTAATTATGGTGTCGGAATACTACCCAATTAATATTTTGCTACAGAGTCACGTATTTTTTTTAATAAAGCCAAAAAACGCAACTGCGCAAAACCGAAACCGAAACGGGAGAAGTGGAGAGGATAGCGTGAGTGGCGGAAGTCACGTGGCTACACCCGACCGTGCGGTTTTGTTTTTTTCCACTTTCCGCACGTAGCAGACGAAATGCGTACGTTCGCCGTGGGATTCCTTTGCAGTTATGTTTGTTCCGCTCGCTGTTCTGTACTTCAAGATGCGTTGTTTTGTTCCGAGTGCCGTTGTGAATTCCCGTGATCAGCTCCGAAAAGAATACTCCCAAGATATTGCGTGAAGAGTTGCCTCACATGTCGTGCCTCTGAAAGTAGCCAGAGGTGCACAAGTTTCGAAAGATCAACGGGTCAGGATCAATGGCTGGCTGCAATTTCCTGTAGAACCATTACGCGAAGCTCGGAAAGCGGACGCTACTTGATTCATATGTTCCTTGCATTTTGTGGAAAGTGATATACATTGAGTTTGCAGGTGTCAAAAATGGAATCCATACCATTTAGTTCAGCGACGTATCGTCCACAGCAATTTTTTTTTCTGTGATAATTGTAGAAAAAGAAATGTAAACATCGCAGAATGCTTGACAGAAAGAGATAAATAAAAGGTTCACCCACACCGGGAATCGAACCCGTGCCCACTGCGTGTGAAGCGGACGTCTTTCCACAGAGCTGCTTTTTTCTTTGTTGCATGGTAGTTACAGCAACATTCATGTCATTCTAACGGCGCTGTATCCGTACGTAGTTATGCATCGGGTAGACTGTATGTCGGAAGTTTGCTGCCGATTTCCCTTCAATACATATGCACTCCCGGCTTGAAGTCGAGCAGCACCACGCATAGGGCACATTCGCACCTCGTAAAGTAACCGTAGCGCGTGCGTATTCAACTCGAAGTACGCACTTCGTGCTTGACGTTTGAGCGAGCGATGTCTTCAGCCACGAGAAGGGACGACGGCTCGGCGACGTCTTCGTGCAATCGGCTTGCTGGTCGGGCGTGTCGTACGGGATGAATATCAGTTCTTTTGATCGGTCCGAAATTTCTCTTTCGAAGAAAGGCAGAACTCGCCAGTAGCGTGAACGACAGTTCTGAAGTAGAGGTCCCGTCGTCCGCTGCCATCCGCTAGTGCTAGTCCCACGGTACGCGAAACGACGCCATGTTGAGAATTATGCAGTGAACGCACAGAAAGCTTCCGGTTGTCTGTGCTATCTTTTTTCAATCAACGTATTTGCAGCTTTTTTGAAGCCACAAAAAATGCGTTTCATATTTTTTTCTATTTTTAATATTGACTGTGTGCCTTCAATGACCCACGACTTTGATTAAATTTGGTGGTCGCATCGAGTTCGTTTCACACGCACTGGCTGCCGTTCGAGAGTTCTCTCCCAGAATGCATCGCACTCGCAGGGTGTTGCACGGAGAACTGGGGCCCTAATCTGGACAGCGGCGAGAAAGACGGCGAGAAATTCGGCGGCTCGATTCCAGCCGGCGCCAAGGTCAAGTGCGGCGTCGGCCAATCACGGTCGCCAGATATCTCGCCGTCGCTTTCGCCAAGCGTCCGGCTTAGGGCCCCTGGACTCAAACAAACTCGCCAGAATGCACCGAGTGCAGAAGACTGATGCTGCCGCCATCTGGCATGTCGCAGAAAAGGTACCAGCCCCAAACCGGAAACTAGCGCCTTTCTGTTCGGAGTGATGCGGTGGGAATGTGAGAATGCGAAGTCGCCACCAACGTTTATCTACAAGCTGGTCGGCTGCGGCTTGTAGTTTATATTTTGCGATTTGACTTCAAGCAACTCGGTTGTCATGGCGAGATAGTTACAGAACCGGCGTGATGGTACCGCTACCAGCTGTCTACAAAGCAGCTGGTTGCGATCTCTTTATAACCGCTTACATTGAAAGAGAAACTCATGATACTGTCCGAGCAAGCTTGATCCGTTAGAGACGTGGTATTATGCGTGAACCACTGAAAGGGGTACGGCTTAAAAATAGTTTGTTGGAATATCCAGCAGAACTTTTTCGTGGGAACTTTCAATTTCGATCGTCATTACACAGGTGGATCAGATATTAGCCTTGGTGAGAGGCGTCGAGAACGAGAGGCTTTCTCGAACAAAGTACGACGGGGCAAGTTAGCTGACGTAGTGGACAAATGTTAAATATGATGATGTTGCCCAAGCCTCGGGTAAATTCACTATGTTTGAGAACTTTCTCTGAGTGTTTTATTGAGGCAGTCACGGAGTTTCTGCCTGGGGGTGTTTTTGTCGACTAATGTTCATGTTTTCACCCCCACATGGATGGTGATGAGCCTCTCGGGTGCCGCTGATGCGTTTGTTCCGAGCATTGCTCTTTACACACGGTATATTTCAACGTCTGTTACGGCAACAGAGCTTGAATTTAAAACTTGCAAATAAAGCACGGTTTGTCAATTGTTTCCTTCCGTGAAGTTGCAGACGCTCTGCAATTCAAAGCTCGTACATTTGATTCCGTTGCCCGCGGGACGCTATTTCTATCTGAAAATCTCCTTTTTTTTTTCCTTTTCGGTTCCGCGACACATCGTAGCAGACGAACTTTCGTCGTCTGCATCGGTCCTGCTCCCGCTCATCGCCGGCTTCGCCGGAAGCAGGGAACATGACGGGATTGCATTTCAGCTTGCCTCCCGATTTTCTCCGGTGCGAAAGCGAGTGCACATGCACGCGTGGGGTGTATCGGCGCTAGAAGCAGACTTTCGGAGAGTGCAACTACTCGTGGAGTGCCGGCGCGAAACGAGACCCGCTCCACGCTGCGAGTGGAGCACGCGTGGGCACGAGTGCCCGTGAAATGACTTGAACTCGCTATAATGCCCGTGACCACGGAAAAGTGAGTGAGCGAGACTCGAACCGGCCAGTTCTTGATCGGCGGTTTTCGGGCGGAAAAGAAACCGAATTTCGAGCCGCAAATTCTGTTCTGGGTAGTTGGGCTCTCATATGTCACGTACAAGCTACAAAAACCTCGGCGAGCATAAATACCCTGTCAGTGTCCCCTTAATATTGAAACCTTTGCTATCTTTAGTTGACCAGGAAAGTTA
The DNA here is from genome assembly GCA_037355805.1 of Ixodes ricinus. Lineage (NCBI taxonomy): Eukaryota > Metazoa > Arthropoda > Arachnida > Ixodida > Ixodidae > Ixodes > Ixodes ricinus. The sequence continues at coordinate 22,241 of JAZHYW010067483.1, read as the reverse complement.
CCACTTTCAAATACTACTACTGCATATATGAGTAAGAAGGAGTGATATAAGTGCTGATACAAATTTAATTGGTATTGTTTTTAGGTTATCAACACCACAGGCTGATTTGTTTTTTAAGACATCAGGGTTGTTTTTATTTCTTGTGGTGTTACAGGAAAAAATATAGCTGAATTGGGGTTGCTGTTTTTGAGGTATGTTTCCGGGCCGCATCAGATTCATTTGCTGACGCAGCTTCTCCTGCCGTTAAGACATGTGTGTTGAATTTTGTCGCCAGCTGAATCACCCAGATAATGTTTCTCCGTCTATTATTAGGTCTGGCAGGCAGTTATGACGAGGAGCTTTAGAAGCCTGTTCACATGAAGCGGAGCGCTACTAAGCCCTGTCAGCGCTTACCTCGCACGCTAAGCGCGTGCTGACGGAAGAGTTCACCGGCTGTGTATCTCACCGTCAAAACTGTTGCTCATGGCGAGACGATAAGTAGCTGACGGCACGTGAGGAGCGCTACATTAGCGCTTCGCTGCATGCGAGAACCGACCTTTAGTCTAACAGCTTCGTTTACCATTTCCCATATCCTCTTTGGATCATCCTGTATCTCTCTAAACTTGCGTTGGAAAGAAATTTCGCTTTGATTTACGAATGTCAGAGCTTAATTGGCTTCTATTGCCGCGCGCGCAGCTGGCCAAGTAGGCAGCGCGGCGCGTGAACTAACAGAATAAAGAAGAAAAAAAAAAGCGGCCGTGGACTAACGGTTATCGTTTTTGCCTCCCACGCGAAGAGCCAGGGTTCGATTCCTGGGAGCTACTCGTATTTTATTTATTCTTTCAGTTTAATGTTCTGGTGAATTCGAGCTCATTGTTGTTTATTTAAGAAGGTTTTATGCGTCAGGCTTTCTACGCCAAATATTCCAGAGGCCTTCAGGATTTATGACCTTTACGTTCTGCTATGGTGCCTGGAGCGCGTCTCCGACTGGTGTGTTTACCGCGTCCAAAAAAGTGGTCCCTCGATTTCCGCCTGATGACGTCATACAAGTGTCATACTGTCGCCGGTCGCGATCCTGGCGGCGTCCCAACAGTTGTACTATATATGGCAGACGCCTGTTCTGCTGCAAGTCCCTCTTCACTATGACAGTCCACGGAAGCGACAGCAGCAGGAAGTTGGGACGCCTGGGACAAAGCGACGACAGCGACACTCGCGTTCACTTGTGCTTTCCGCCAGCATTTCTATGACCAACCGCCAGGATCGTGACAAGCAACAGCATGACACTGCGGCTTCTGTGACGTCATTTGTTGCCACTTCGGGACCATTTTTGATGTACGGGCGGGATAGGACGCTAAACACACCAGTCGGACACGCGCTCCAGGCACCATAGCTCTGCCGTGCTCAGGGAGGATAGAAGGGTAGGAGAGGGCATGACGCCAGCCGCGTAGAAAGCATGTTATGTTTTCTTTATAGCACCTTGTTAACAAGTTTAGGTGTTTTGCATTTAGGATTGTGCTGTTTTGTTTGCAGGCAAAGAAGTCCTAAACATTGTGTCCTAAGCAGGAAGTGCTGGAGCTGCAGCTCTCGAAAGATAACATTCGGTGTTTACTTTTATTTTATGCTTTAAAAACACAATTTATTCATGAGTACTTTCCACCTGCTCAGTGTGGCAATGTTTTTTTGTTATACCTTGTTTTCATCTAGTCATCGGTTGTGGACATTTCTTTTAAAGGGATACTACAACGAAATTTCGGCGCTCATTTTTTGGTCTATATGTGTTCAAAAGAGCAGTATCACATGGAACATACCAATATCTGGTTAAAAAAGTCTCGAAAACGAATTTTAAAACGAATTAAACGATTAGCAAAGAGCACCTGGTGGATGTCGCTACCGCCTCGTTTGTAATGCTCGTCTAGGAACCTTGACAGCTAGAGACGGATTTTGTCTCGCCTCCGGCCACGACGAAAGAAGAGTGGAACGAGGAACTCCCCTAATCCCTTTTGTGTGTCGCAGAAGTCGCTATTGTCCCCCTACAACGATTATAGAAGATTAACGCGTCACTCAAAATTCGTACAAAAGCAGCCGCTTCGGTGGCTGGTACGACTAGGACATCCTCTCGACGTCAGCCTCGCCGTACCTTTGCTCGTCTCGAGACGACCTACGTCACGATTGCGTTGGATGTCACGTGCTCTGCTGGGCCTTCTCCGAGCGCTTGCCAGAGTGGGCCGTTTATAACGAAAAATACAGCCACCAGGCTCAAAATACAAACGTGCGATTGTCATTTACGGATATTGTGGATCATATTCAACCTATTTCTGAACACGACGGGAATATTTCAAATTTCGTTAAAGTATTCCTTTAAAGCCTTTACCTAATCATGTGTTGCTAGACAGGTTTTTAAGCTTTTTATAGCTCTATTTTCACTTTTGCAACCCGAACATTTATAGCTGCTCGGCATGAGAATGCGGAGAGCTCAAACTCCTCTGAAACGCCCTTGCGGTTGGAGTAGGATGTGAAAGTTTCAGAACATTTAATAAAATGATAATAGAGAGAAACAATTTTGGTATGAAGGGAGTCCACCGTAAAACCGTAAGATGACATCTCAGTTCTTGTGGCATTCATTTCCATGAGAAAGTTTGTGGGCAGGAAAGATAATCATGCTTTCTTTCATCGATGACAAGCTTTTTCCACCAAAATTAGTGCTACATGCCCTGCCGGTGCTATTTTTTATGTACCGCAAATTAGGCTTAAGATGGACGTCAGCTCATAAAGAAATTTAGTTTTTTCTTTATTACCTTTTGATCCATGTAATGTCGTGTTCTCAAATTTTTTTCACCCTACTCAAATCGCCAGGGCAACATTCCACCAGAGTTTGAGCTCGTTGTGATGTCTAGTTTATTTTTGCGGTAGAGAAACACTGTTGAGTTTTCTCGTTCCTTTCTTTAATTATCTGAGCTTTTTGTAGAAGCTTTTTCCGAAAGTGGCATTTTTTCATAATTGTTCACTTTTATTTTTTTAAATTTTTGTTGAGAGGAAAAATAATTTTAACTGCATAGTCTAGCAATATTGTCGCTGCTTATGTACACTTCCATGGTTCAAATTCTTTTCACAGCAGGGGTAGACTGCAATTAATCACCTGGGAATCATGATGTAAAGCGTAAAAAACAACGGACGCAAGAGAAAACAGACAAACAGGCGCCACTTACAACTATATTTGAAAAGTGCAGAAAGAAAGGAATACATACATCGTCATCTTCATCACGTCCACGCATGCGCTTAGCCATGTGATATACGCTTCATCTAACACATGGCTAAGCGCATGCGTGGACGTGATGAAGATGACAGTGTATGTATTCCTTTCTTTCTGCACTTTTCTAATATAGTTGTGAGTGGCACCTGTATGTCTGTCTTCTCTCTTGTGTCCGTTGTTTTTTGCGCCTTACACCATCATTTCCAACGTTCACTCAACCAGCCCAACTACAAGTTCTTCTACAATTAATCACCTGTATGGATGCTTGTTTGTGCTGTGCTAAATCTGGTGATAATCCCACACTTTTTACCAAGGGAATACTTTTTTCTTCAATTAGTGGTTTGTCGAGTGGCATTATGGCTAATCTGACTAAATTAATTTCTATGATTATTCCTCTCCAGGAAAGTTTGAGGCGCACACACGCTGTTTATATTCCAAACAAGTGTCTTTCTATATTTATGCTTACAGCTGTTGTCACAAACAAGCTTTCTGATGGTTTAGCATTCAACATTTTAAATTATTATGCCTCTCACAAACACACTCTGTTCAATTACTGGGACAACCAGTATATGGCCAAACAGATATTTGATAGGTTTGTGAGAATGATAAATATAGATCAACTTTTGTTTGCTTGTTTATCATTCTCCGCTTAGATCTCACTTGAAACTTTGGATGAAGAGTGCAAAGATATTACAATAATCATAAAGTAAAAGGCCACTTGAAGTAGAATCCTTTTCTGGCATATATGTACAGACGTGGAAAGATTCAACGAAGCCACAGGATCCTGTGGCCTCGAGATACTCGCGCACTTCATGACTGCAGCGAGAAGAACTAGTATCGATGGCTGCCGCAGCTAGCTGTGAATTAGCCTGCTGTCAGCATCCGGTTACATGACCTGCTCTGCCGCCCTGCTACTATACTAACGATCATTCGCCTAGAGCGGCACTCCCTACACTGCGTCTCGATAAGGCTGGTTGTCTGTATCGAATAAGCTGATCGTGTGTACTTGGAATTGACGCAACAAAGTGTCTTTCCCTTTTGTTTTCGCTACAGTTCCAATTAAGCACAATAAGCTTTGATTCACATCACGACAACCATATTGAGCCAAAAGCATGCATCGTTGCAAATAAAGTTCTCGAAAATCGCTAGGGTTTCATTGCTAGGGTTTCATTGCTGTGTAGAATTGTTTTGGCTCACCATATCCCAGGTAGCACCAAACATTGTAGTAACGTTATTTTATTGTTGCGTATGTTTAAATAACGTTATGTGTTATACCTGAACATTAATGTAACGTTCAAGTTAAACATATTATGTTTTAGTTGTATTTGAAACATTAGTATAACGTTCCAGTAAAACATATAATGTTATATGTTGTGTTATTAACGTTAATGTAACATCACATATGTAACTGTCAAATAACGTTAAAAATAGAACATTCAAATAATGATTTTGGAACATGTATTACTAACGTTATTTCTGTGTTAATAATGAAACGTTAATGTAACATCACATACGTAACTGTCAAATAACGTTAAAAATAGAACATTAAAATAATGATTTTGGAACATTTATTACTAACGTTATTTCTGTGTTAATAAGAAAACGTTAATGCAACTTTATTTGTAGAACAATAAAATAATGTTAAAAATAAAACATTCAAATAATGATTTTAGAACATATATGTCAAACGTTACTTCCGTGTTAATAATGAAACATTAATGCAACTTTATTTGTCAAACAATAAAATAATGTTAAAAATATATGTTCGCCGGTTCCTTTTTTTTTTCGCCCGATTTTTTAAAGGTTTTTTTGGAAAGTACTTTACCTGCCCGGTGATAGTTGCAAGGAGGTACAGGGAGAAGAAGATTAAGTACGGGAGAGAACGGAAAGAAGAAAAAAAGAACTTTTTTCTCAATTAATTAATTCAAGGCTAGGTGGCGCAAGCTACCGCCATTATAAAGGGAACAGTCAATATTCATCCATCCGCGTTCCCGCCACTGCCATTCGCTGTCCTGCTGGTTTCGCCGGTTCGATTCTCTTCGAGCGAACTTCTGGGACAGTTTGAACTTGAATAGCTTGAACCGGTTTGAACTTTGAGTTACTTTGATTTCGGTTGAGCTACGTCCAGCAGCGTCCACAGTAGTGACTGCCGACTGATAAAGCGGACAACCGAACAGCTCGTGGACGGCGGGACTCGAGAACCGTAAGTAACCACCTTTTTGATAACCACGTTGTGCACGTGCTTATTTTCTTGAAAACAATCTGACGTAAGCTGGTATCCTGTCGTTCTCTTTGTTTCAAAAGTAACAAGAGGGGGAAAAATCAAGTGGCATAGAAAACTATTACATCGTCTGTGCAACCGGTAAAAAGAAGAATTGCCGAGAGCGTGCGCGACCATCTTGCAGATATTTTTCCGAACTCGGTTTTTGTGGCGGCGGATAGGGATTTGATGGTCGACAGAGCAGTCAACAGCGACAACGGAGCGAAAGAGGTTTTAAACAGTGCTACCCAACGGTTTCAGTGAACTTTGCGTGGACACAGATTCAGAGTCGGGTGGTACTGAAACCCGGTCGTCCAGCTTAAGTGAAGGTCCTTTGAGCTTGGCAAGCGAGCTAGCGACATGGGCTAGGTCATCAGTGCGACGGTGTGCCCAGCACTTTCTTTGCGATTTTGGAAATTCTTCGTGAAATTTCGGCAAATGCTAGTGAGAGGTCTGGTCCCACATGGAGACACGACTGTGTTTGTTTTGACTGTTGCAAAAGCTGAAAATGTCAGTCCGCACAGGTATGTACAATGGCAAGGAGGGCAGGAGAACGTTTCGAGAACCTTGTTTGAAAACAGGTGCAACTCGCACTACTTTTTCAACAAAAATGTTTGCTATGACAACTGCCCACATTATCTCTCCGTCACACCTGCAAATCTTTGACGAAGGGCTGAATATTGAACTAAGCGAAGTAAGTTCAGGAAAGCATGCTATACCTTGTTAACAAGTTTAGGTGTTTTGCATTTAGTATTGTGTTGTTTTGTTTGCAGGCAAAGAAGTCCTAAGCATCGTGTCCTAAGCAGGAAGTGCTGGTGCGAATCTCAGCTCTCGAAAGATGACATTCGGTGTTTACTTTTATTTTATCCTTTAAAAAGAATTTATTCATGAGTATTTTCCACCTGCTCAGTATGGCAATAATGTTTTTTTTTGTTATATCTTGTTTTCATCTAGTCATCGGTTGTGGACATTTCTTTTAAAGCCTTTTCCTAATCATGTGTTCTAGACAGGTTTTTAAGCTTTTTATAGCTCTATTTTCACTTTTGCAACTCGAACATTTATAGCTGCTCGGCATGAGAATGCGGAGGGCTCAAACTCCTCTGAAACGCCCTTGCGGTTGGTGTAGGATGTGAAAGTTTGAGAACATTTAATAAAATGATAATAAAGAGAAACAATTTTGGTATGAAGCGAGTCCACTGTAAAACCGTAAGATGACATTTTAGTTCTTGTGGCATTCATTTCAATGAGAAAGTTTGTGAGCAGGAAAGATAATCATGCTTTCTTTCATGATGACAAGCTTTTTCCACCAAAATTAGTGCTACATGCATTCCCGGTGCTATTTTTTATGTACCGCAAATTAGGCTTAAGATGGACGTCAGCTCATAGAGAAATTTAATTTTTTCTTTATTATCTTTTGATCCATGTAATGTCGTGTTCTCAAACTTTTGCACCCTACTCCAATCGCCAGGGCTACATTCCACCAGAGTTTGAGCTCGTTGTGATGTCTAGTTTATTTTTGCGGTAGAGAAACACTGTTGAGTTTTCTTGCTCCTTTCTTTAATTATGTGAGCTTCATGAACCCAATTTACAGGCCTTGAAGCTTTTTCGAGAGTGTGACATTTTTTCATAATTGTTCACTTTCTTTTTTAATTATTTTTGTTTAGAGGAAAAATCATTTTAACTGCATAGTCTAGCAATATTGTCGCTGCTCATGTACACTTCCATGGTTCAAATTTGGAGAGTCAATAAATGTATTCATAAACATGTACCAAACTGTTTTCTTTTCACAGCAGGGGTAGACTGCAATTAATCACCTGGGAATCATGGTGTAAGGCGCAAAAAACAACGGACGCAAGAGAGAAAACAGACAAACAGGCGCCACTTACAACTATATTTGAAAAGTGCAGAAAGAAAGGAATACATACATCGTCATCTTCATCACGTCCACGCATGCGCTTAGCCATGTGATATACGCTTCATCTAACACATGGCTAAGCGCATGCGTGGACGTGATGAAGATGACAGTGTATGTATTCCTTTCTTTCTGCACTTTTCTAATATAGTTGTGAGTGGCACCTGTATGTCTGTCTTCTCTCTTGTGTCCGTTGTTTTTTGCGCCTTACACCATGATTTCCAACGTTCACCACCCTATTGAAAAATATTTTTACTGGAATGCCATTTCCAGTAAAGTCTATTTTACTGGATCATGGGACCGTTTTCACTTCCAGTAAAGCCGTAGATTACCGGAATGTCGTCGGATTTTTTACTGGAATGTCACCGGACGGTTTACAGCAATGTTACCGGCTTTTACCCGAATGTCGCCGGAGGTTTATTTCCCGGTAAAAATCTATTTTACTGGATTAAGGGGGACTCTTTTACGCAGTCCAAAGCCACAATTTACCACAGAAGATCACCCATATAATAATATCTTTACTATCTTCGAAAGAATACTTGTGTGCGTAAGTCGGCCCACAAAAGCAAAGATGCTTGTATGAGAGACCAGGCAGCCATCATCCAATACCGTGACACTAATGAACACTAGAGAAACAAAACAAACAAACAACAATAACGTAGGAATGTGGGCAACGAATACGCACTAAGTAATTATATAATCATTATTGCGCGAGCGTGAGGCACCTGTTCTCTTTCCCATTCCGGTTTACCCGACACGAAAGGATGATATGTTCAGCAAAAGACTCTGCCATGGCTGTTGAAGGTTGGCCGGAATTCATAGTGCTTTTTCTTTCTTGCTTTCGGAAGTCAACGGAAATGACCCATTAAGGAGGAAGGCCTCGTGAACCAGTGGTTGGTGCATGTTTACCAGATGCTGGACGATTCGGTGAAAACAATAAAAGTGGTCAGTCCGCAGAGACCTGAAAGGTTCTATATCTATTTAACCGGGTCGATACCAGCGAGACAGTCTTTGTACAGCTGTAGACAAAAGCTTAATCAGACCAAATAGGAAACAACCGAGTTCTTTGTCGCAAGAGATCATCACCAAGGTGCTCACAGTGCCGCTGGGTAAGTCTCCAGACGTACCGGAAACAATAAAACCGCGCAGGTGCACCACACGGACACACACGCGTGATCTCAGTAGCACGTTTAGCGAAAAACCACTGAACGCGTGAAACGAACATCCGCCGCCAGTTGAGAAATCCACGGGCACAAATCACGATGTCGTCACCTGATGCCGCCGCCGCGGGTGCGCCATGGCGTCAGTAGCACGCCCAGCGAAAACCACGACCGCGCGGAACGAGACATCCGCCGCCGTTGAGAAATCACGGGCACAAATCACGATGTCGTCCCTGATGTCGTCGCCGCGGTGCACCCGGCGTCAGTAGCACGCTTAGCGAAAACCACGAACGCGCGAAACGAGACATCCGCCGACGTTGAAAAATCTTGGGCACAGTTTTTTTCGCTCAGCTGGATGCTTCTGAAGCCGGACGGACAAAGAAGGCGTAAGAAACAGGTCACTGAAATATATTTTCTTTTTCATCTGCACACCCAGCTGCTCTGGAAGATACAGGTCGTACACATGGAACGGAAGAATCCGAGACTGAGCGTTCGTTCCTGGCTGGCCGTTGCTCGTTGACGGATCAAAGGAGCCGTTTTCTTTAAAAAAAAAAAATGAACAAAAGTCGGCAAAGACGACTTTCTGCGCATTTTTCCCCAGTTTACCCTGCCCCCGACCCAATGCGAGGGAGAGAGGGTCGTGGGGACTCGTCCTTGGAACGAGGGACGGCGCACGTGATCCCGGCGGTCTGCCTCGGCATCCCCTCTCCCTCGTGTCGGCTTTGAGTGAAGTTCGGTAAACAGGGAAACTGAGTCGGCTGACTTCGGGTAAGATTAAAACCGGGTCACGTCTAGGGAATCGAAAGTGGCTGGCGGTGACATTCCAGCGGAAATCTGGAAACCCGATGCCGATGAAATTACAGCAAAATCTGTTTGCCGGCAAATAATCTCGCGCAGACTGCAGGTAAACTGGTTTCGAATGAAAACGGGTGAAAGTGCTCACCTCCTGGATCGTCAAAACAGTTCGCTGCACGCACTTTTGAGAGGTTGCAACGTCGTCCTGAGCTAAAACTCGCACTACGAGAATGCCACCCGAGTGATCTCATGCCTGCTCTGCCCCGACTTTTGCCTGTCGCAAATAGCAAGTTGCCGGTGATCGCTGCTCACCTTTTTGGATCGTCCGTAAAACAGTTCGCTGACGCACTTCTTGCAGGATTGCAACGTCGTCTCGAGCTAGAACACGCACTCACGAGAATGCCACTGCATTGGCGGCCACCATTACAAACTCAGCAAGCTCCCTGCTCGTCTTGGCTTCCTTGCCTTTAGCCGTTCCCCTTTCGTCGGCTACCAGTGAAGTTCGGTGTCTGGCAAACGAGAGTGGCTTCCGGTAGGATTCCAGCGACGGGTAATCGAAAATGGTTCTGGCAGAACTCTCAGCGAAAGTATCTTCCGGTAATATTTCTACCACAGGTGGTAACGACGCTGGTTTCTGGTGAAAATGAGTGGAAATTAACCTGCTTTCCACTGAATGTCGCGGGAAGTTTTTGCCGGATTTAACCGAGAGTGGCTCCGGTAAAACGTACACCGGAATCTGTGTAACTGAAATGGCGGCCGGTAATATTTCCATTAAAAAACTGGTAAACTACGCTGGTTTCTGGTGAAAATGAGTGAAATTAACCTGTTTCCACCGAATGTCGCTGGAAGTTTTTGCCGCATTTTTCAATAGGGCAACCAGCCCAACTACAAGTTCTTCTACAATTAATCACCTGTATGGATGCTTGTTTGTGCTGTGCTAAATCTGGTGATAGTCGTATCCCACACTTTTACCAAGGGAACACTTTTTTCTTCAATTAGTGGTTTGTCGAGTGGCATTATGGCTAATCTGACTAAATTAATTTCTATGATTATTCCTCTCCAGGAAAGTTTGAGGCGCACACAGCTGTTTATATTCCAAACAAGTGTCTTTCTATATTTATGCTTACAGCTGTTGTCACAAACAAGCTTTCTGATGGTTTAGTGTTCAATATTTTAAATTATTATGCCTCTCACAAACACACTCTGTTCAATTACTGGGACAACCAGTATATGGCCAAACAGATTTGACAGGTTTGGGAGAATGATAAACATAGATCAACTTATGTTTGCTTGTTTATCATTCTCTGCTTAGATCTCACTTGAAACTTTGGATGAAGAGTGCAAAGATATTACAATAATCATAAATTAAAAGGCCACTTGGAGTAGAATCCTTTTCTGACATATATGTACAGACGTGGAAAGATTCAACGAAGCCACAGGAGCCTGCGGCCTCGAGATACTCGCGCACTTCATGACGGCAGCGAAAAGAACTAGTATCGATGGCTGCCGCAGCTAGCTGTGAAATTAGCTGCTGTCAGCATCCGGTTATATAACCTGCTTTGCCGCCCTGCTACTATACTAACGATCATTCGCCTAGAGAGCGGCACTCCCTACACTGCGTCTCGATAAGGCTGGTTGTCTGTATCGAATAAGCTGATCGTGTATACTTGGAATTGCGGAACGCAACAAAGTGTCTTTCCTTTTTGTTTTCGCTACAGTTCCAATGAAGCACAATAAGCTTTGATTCACATCACGACAACCATATTGAACCAAAAGCATGCATCGTTGCAAATAAAGTTCTCGAAAAGCGCATTGTCTGTTCAGCTGACTAAACATTGCAATGTCAGTGTACAGTGCGCCACTTTAGGCAAATGACTGTCAGTACGGCAGCAGGGCAGGTCATATAACTGGATGTTGATAGTCGCTAATCTCGCAATCTGCCAGTACTTGGAGGGGGTAGTTCCCCCACGCCACCGGCATGACGCGCGCACATAGTTCGAGGCTGCACGCTACTGTGGCTTTGTTGGTTTTTTTCACGATTGTATCAGCAAAAAGCGCAGCTAGCTTGGTTAGTGTTCACGAAACAAAAAATGCAATTGCTTTTATGGAAAAATGTTTGGAGGGACTGTTCAGAGCCACGAAGACAAACCATACATGTGTGTTTTTTTTAGTCTTTTCACTGGTGTGGAAAATTGAAATGTTTAAGTTAATCTGTTGTTTTGAAAAAGCTTAATAATGATCGTGCCTCACATTTTTGTGCTCATTGCAAAGCCCCATCTTCTGAGTAAACAATACTCAATAATGCTAGGGTGTCATTGCTGTGTAGAATTGTTTTGGCTCACCATATACTGTTTCAGGGAGCGTTAATGCTTGTGAAACAGAAGAGAATGTTACTACACTGGTGAAATGTCTGCAAAGTTTGGAGGAACACTTCTGAACCATTAAGGCAAATATATACTGTGTGTAGGGCACATCTGAACTAAGGCTACTTCAAACACTTTAACTTGACTGTGTTGCAGGGCTTGCACCTTGGTAAGACGACTGAGTTACCGTACGTGACAGGTGTTGCCATGGCAATTCACCGTCTCTCGGCAACAGCCTGGCAATGCAGTCAAACACAACTGTCTGAACCAGTCTTTTACAGTATATATCTGTCTTCATGGTTCAGAACGTTCCTCCAAACATTTTGCATACATTTTGCTGTAGTCGGTGACAGGTCAAGAACCAAGTGGAAGCTCCTCCCACCTCTTTCCTCTTTAGCAGAGCGAACGCTGGAGAGGAGGCGACCTCCTCTCCAGCGTTTGCTCTGCTAAAGTGGAAAGAGGTGGGAGGAGCTTCCACTTCGTTCTTGACCTGTCGCCGACTATAGTGTGGTAATAACATGTTTTACGAATGTTAATATAACGTTTACCAGAACATTATTTTAATGTTTTGTAAACATTATATTTCTGTTGTAATAACGCTGCGTAAAGGATTTATTTATGTTTCACAAATGTTATTGCAATGTTTACAGTAATGTTATGTTAATGTTTTCCAGACATTATATTTACGTTGCAAAATTGTTTTCCAAGTGTTCAAATAACGTTTATCAAAACGTTATAAGAACGTTCGGCCAAACGTTCAGATAGCTTTATACAGGCGGACATTAAGAACATTCCTCGAACGTTTGGGACGAACATAAAAATAATGTTATTCTAATGTTTTCGTGTTACCTGGGATACTGTTTCAAGGAGTGTTAATGCTTGCGAAACAGAAGAGAATGTTACTACACTGGTGAAATGTCTGCAAAGTTTTGAGGAACACTTTTGAACCATTAAGGCAAATATATACTGTGTGTAGGGCACATCTGAACTAAGGCTACTTCAAACACTTTAATTTGACTGTGTTGCAGGGCTTGCACCTTGGTAAGACGACTTAGTTACCGTACGTGACAAGCAGGTGTTGCCATGGCAATTCACCGCCTCTCGGCAACATGCAGTCAAACACAATTGTCTGAACCAGTCTTTTACAGTATATATCTGTCTTCATCATTCAGAACGTTCCTCCAAACATTTTGCATACATTTTGCTGTAGTCGGTGACAGGTCAGAATCAAGTGAAGCTCCTCTCACCTCTTTCCTCTTTAGCAGAGTGAACGCTGGAGAGGAGGTCGCCTCCTCTCCAGCGTTTGCTCTGCTTAAATGGAAAGAGGTGGAAGGAGCTTCCACTTGGTTCTTGACCTGTCACCGACTATAGTGTGGTAATACATGTTTTACGAATGTTAATATAACATTTACCAGAACATTATTTTAACGTTTTGTAAACATGATATTTCTGTTGTAATAACGCTGCGTAAAGGATTTATTTATGTTTTACGAATGTTATTGCAATGTTTACAGTAATGTTATGTTAATGTTTTTCAGACATATTTACATTGCAAAATTGTTTTCCAAGTGTTCAAATAACATTTATCAAAACGTTATAAGAATGTTCTGCCAAACGTTCAAATAGCTTTATACAGGCGTACATTGAGAACATTCCTCGAACGTTTGGGACGAACATAAAAATAATGTTATTCTAATGTTTTCGTGCTACCTGGGCTTAAGTCGAAGAGAGCTAGCATAAGGAAGAACATAACTCAGAAATAAGAAACATTCCGATCTACTGCCATCAGGAGAACGATATCTAGGGAAACCACAAAAATATTTGAACACTGAATAACAATGCATTCACAATCGAGCGTCGTCACTGAAATTTCCGAGATTAAAACAAAGTCAACATTCTTCTTGATTTACAAGGGAACGCTACCTCCAGCCTTGTGTGATCGATTTACAAATTCGCAGTGAAATTCGTCCAGATTTGCTTCATTACCTCTAAATCAAGTCCCGCTAAATGCCTCCGAGTCGCTCAAGCTTCTTTAGGTGTTCTTCACTCCGGTGCTGCCTCTTCTTCTTGTGATATTCTCCTTGGTTTTGGGGATTGGCCTACTTCTAGAAACATCATCCATTTCGCATGGAGGCGGCGGAACGGATGTGTTACAATAGTTGTCGTGTCAAGGTCCGTGGTCTTTTCTAATTTCTGCAAGATGGCTCTGCCATTATCCGAGCGATATAGCCTTTTGAGCTGCCCCAGTACCATTTCGTCGGCAATTTCTTGGAACTTGCTGATTTAGGCAGCCTTTTCCAGCTTGGCGATGGGAGTGAACTTGGGAAGACCCGTGATGACTCTGATGGCGCTTCTGTTGAGTGCATTGAGGGTGTTGGGACGCAGCGTGGGCGAAGTAGTCACATGGGCGTCCCAAACTCAACTGTGTCTTTTATTTCCAAGCACCCGTTCCCGGGCAACTCTTCCTCCTCGGCCACACCTCGTTTCACGTCTTCTCCTCCGTTCCCTACATTCCTCAGTCCACGCGGTCCGCGGGCGAGGGGAATTCGCCAGCGCGGGAAAAGGCGGGACATATCCGGTTGGCAGGCTAGGAAGTTGGAGGTAGCTGAGGCCGTACACCGTCTTGATTGATTGATGGAAACGTTTAATTTCCATGCCTCTGGTCTATGGAACCTCGTGTGGCCTGGGGTAAGGGGACTGGGAGAGGGGTAGTGATGATGATGGATTAGACCTACCGTCCGATCCCGGAGGACCGGAGGTAGGAGATGATTGATGTGAAGATGAGGTCTCGTTCTGCGAGTGCTGAGGTCCTCGGATGTGTCCATTCCCGAAGGGTCATTGGTCTAAGGTGCGGTGGTAAGGTGTTATTATTTGCCGCTAACCGTTCTAGTAACGTCCCTGCACAGGACCATACAAGATGGTAGCAAGTCGCCGGGACGCCGCAGTGTGGACATCCAGGGTCAGGACCTGTGTCTTTCTCATCTGTTGGCTTGTAGAATTTGGCACGCCAAAGAGGGTCACCCTAGCCCGAGTCTGGAGCCTGTGTAGTGCCACTTATACCCCATTCACACGGCAGCGTAAAGGTACCTTTAGCTTAGGTCCCTTAGCTGAAGGTACCTGTAGTAAACGGCGTTCTTGATCACACGATAAATAAACGGAGCACTTTAGGTTGATGTCGATTGCATTCCAGCTAAACCGCGAGACTCCTCTCGCGGTTTAGCTGATAAATCACGTGATAAATAATTATTCCTCAAAATCGGTTTGACGCGCAGTTTTTTTATTATTATTGGATGTGAAATATTACATTTAAAACCGAAATATTATTTCTGTCTGCTTTTGCGGCACTTTACTTTTTTCTCTAAGTCTAAGGGCTCACCTAAATGAGTCTTGCTTTAAAAACGTCCGACCTGTCTGGCCACACTGGCCCTAAATCATCTGCGTTTACGAGTTTGCATTGCGAGGGGGGCAACCTTTTTCTGTTAAGCAGCTCCATTTTTCCGCAAAGTTCTCACAGAAGTAGCTAGATAGTGCCCGGCAGAAACGAACCACGGCGGAGTCTCACGGTTACGCCAGTAATGGTGTGTTCACACGACGGCGATTTCTCTTGGGAGAAAGCCGGCTACGTCACAGAAAAGCGAGGGGGAAAAGCGACGAGAACGAGGGGCGGCCCGGAGAGTCAACGGAGAAATCGGGAATGTCCGGGGAGCAATCGCACGACGGAGTCGCACAATAGTTCTCGTGGAGGCGCGGCGAAGGGAAAGACCGTCGCGCTCCCTATGTTCTTGCGAGGGTATCGCCGGTCGCTTTGGTCCGGTCGCCGGTTCGCGAGTACTCAAACATGGCCGCCTCGAAGCGCAAGTTGGTCGGAATGGCCCTGCTCATCGACGAGACTCTTGACTGTGACCACGCACCCACAAAACAGCCGAAACCCTGGGCTAGAGAATGGATTTTACAAAAGGAAAAGGCCATTCAAAATACTTTAGTGCCTGACCTTCGCCTGACCGATCCGAAGGCGTACCGTGAGCTGCTGCGGATGGACGAGAGCACGTTTGAGGAGCTCCTGGGTCACGTAAGGCCTTTAATTGAAAAAGAGGATACCATCATGAGGAAGTCAATCAAGCCCGACACCCGACTGGAACTTACCTTGAGGTTCCTAGCAACAGGTGGGTTCAGATTTCTTCATTGCGACACCAACGCGAAACGAGCATACTTTTGACCGGTGCTTCATGAATTTCCAATTAAATTGACGGAGGATATCAGTACCCAGCTGAAGCGCGCGCACGTCACTTGAGACGAAACCTTAATCGAACAGTAGCGGTGCCGGAAAAAGAATTTCAATCGAGCCCTTACATGGTGAAGGAAAATCAAGATTTCAAGCCTCAAAGCTGAGTGGTGCAGCGCGTGAGGAGGTGTGTTTTCGTTACGCGGTCGCGCTTGCCTCGGGCCGGTATACACTGCTCAGACGAACGCGCTTGCGCCTACCAGCTGATAAGAAATTGCAGTGAAATAAAATGTCCACGTAGGAAACTTTGGGCCTGGCATATCGAAATTAATATAGCTAATTTTATCGATGCTAAAGCGTTGACCCCGATCACCATTGTTAGCTACATCTAATTTATTTGTTTGTACTTTTTGAATAATAATCGATTACTTTAGATTTGGAATTCGACTAGAGTAGCTGGATGACGAAACTTTATCCCCCACCGCCTGATGTTTCAAGTCAAAATATATGCACACTGCCTTTCCAGGAGAGAGTCAGAAGAGCCTGGCTTACCAATTCCGACTGGGCCAAGGCACCGTGCACGGGGTACTGTGGGAGACGTGTGCAGCCATTTGCACCACCCTGGGCCACCTTGTGCACACACCTGCCACTGAGAATGAGTGGTTGGCCAAGGCCGAAGACTTTAAGATGCTCTGGCAGTTCCCTAACTGCGTTGCCGCCATTGATGGCAAGCATGTCCAGATTGTGAAGCCTGCGAAGTCTGGCAGCCTTTACTATAATTACAAAAAGACATTTAGCCTCGTGCTCTTCGCACTCACGGATGCAAGGTACAACTTTATTTATGTAGACGCCAGTTCCTACGGCTCTGCAAGCGATGGTGGAGTCTGGGCTAGGACTCCCCTGGGGAAACAGGTGGCTAGCGGCAATGCCCACCTGCCAAGATCAATGGCTTTGCCAAACTCGCCGCTTCAGCTGCCGGCCGTGATTGTGGGAGACGACGCCTTTCCGCTGGCCGAGCACCTTATGAAGCCGCACTCAAAAAGCAACCTAACGGACGAAGAGGCCACCTTCAATGAACGTCTCTCAAGATCTCGGAGGGTGGTGGAGAACAGCTTCGGCCAGTTGGCCAACAGGTTTCGTGTATATCACACTACCATCTATGCTGAGCCCGACCATGTGAGGGACCTGATCAAGGCGACATGCATACTACACAACCTCCTCAAGTGTGGTTCAAGCCCCCCACCGCAGAAAACTTCAAACAATCCGAAGACGACAAGCAAGTTGCTGCCTCTAGGGTCATGTGGTATCCGGTATGGCGCGACTGCAGCGTTCATCCGGAGTGAGTTGACAGATTATTTTTCCACCGTAGGAGCTTTGCCATAGAACTCTGCAAGGTGGGGCCCAAAAGCAGGGACTAAAACAGAGAAGATAAGCTTGGTTTCTGTCACGGTAAAATGTTATAAGCACGGTCAGGGTGCGTATAACATTTTAAACGGGACATTAAACTAATTTAGCGTTAACTTTCTCAGGAAAAGGTGGTAGTAGTAGCCCGTGACTTCGGGGGTAGTCATTGTTTTAGTACTATGACCATTGCGCTTACTGACACTTTTAGGGCGCTCCTCGACAGAAGTTATTTTTTGTTGCTTTCAGTAGCTAGTGGGGTTGTATTTTCCTTGCATTTTTGTTTATTTGTTATTAGGGTGCATTTTTCTTGAATGCAATGTTTGTCCTTGGCAATTTTCTTATCTCCACGTATTTCTGGTCCCCCCCCCCTTTCAGCTAGTGTCCTCGCTGTTCGTATTCCATTGTCTCAGTCGTTGTGCTTTATATTTTGCACCATGTTTAGGAAGCAGTTTTTTGCGTTCCCTATGTCTTCTTTCCGGCAGTGTGTGTGCCTATCTAGCCGGGGGCCTTTTTAAGCATGTGGAATAGGTACTAAACATTTAGCTTTGATTGAAGCTTCTTGATTTTGTTTGCCCCCTTATCATCGACATGCTCCAGGATTGTAATGTCTGGGAGCACTTGACAGGATGCTACAATAAAATTCTGCAATAGAAGAAAAACATCATTTCTTTATTGTCAGGGATTCAAAATTGGGTTTTGCTCTCTGGTTACAAGACACTCATACAAACAAAAAGATTCTTTTATAGGGAGTATTCACTGGCGGCCATAGCCGTGTGCGCGACTGCTAACCGCGTGCTCATGGCGAGCTTGCACAGTTCTTTTGCAAAGTGCATTCCACACCATCAAGACTGCCGGTCTTAGCAGGCTATTAATATAAGCTCGTTCTGAGCATGCGCTCTAAACAGCACCCACAAATATGGCGTCCAGGGAATACTCCTTATATGCGAGTGGTGTCCAATAAGTATTCGGACTGATCTTAGTACCAAAAAGAATGAGAAATAAATTGGAAGTATGTACTCTTACAATTTTTCGACATAGTGCACTGCCACTGCGACACGTTTTCCCATCTGGCTACGAGCTTCATAATAGACCAATATCACCAAGCGTTCCATGTAACCGTAAAGCTGCTATTACTTCCATCCACAGGAGGCAGTAAAAGAGACGGTTCGTGCCGTCTCGTGCTCTGCACACGCAGAGCTCCAGCGAGGTTGTCGCGCGTGCAGAAACTGAAGTTGCCTCCGTGCATTGCGGCAGCGTAGCCAGCTGGATGGTGAAATCTGTCTATTCCGGCACCAAATCCATTAGGAATTGAAGAAATCAAAATTAAATAAAGACTTACACGTAACTGCAACTACTCAAAGAGACACTGAAAATGAAAAAGAGTTTTAACCTAAAACAAAATTACAAATATGACATAATAAATTTCGCGCACAAAAATATTGTTTCGCACACTATTTACGGCACAACACTTGTTATAGTTTACAGCTTTGAAACGCGCGCGCCAAAAAGTGGTACATAACGTCATCACATGTTCATACCAAAGGCAGCGCTCTCCTTAGCTATCTCCCCTCTCCTTACCTCTCATCACGCTGCTTGCTCGAAACAGTGTCTCAGTGAAGACTGGGTGAAAGAAAGCACTGCCAAGACTAGCATTTGAGTCTACACTTGAGACGTGTCTCAGCTCATGCACTAGCCTTGGCAGTGGGTTCTTTCAGCCAGTCTTACCTGAGACACTGCTTCAAACCAGCTGGTCCAAGGGTTCATGGGGCGATGACAGTGCTATACTAAATTTCGTTGGGTTGTTCCCTGGACTCCGTGTATGAGCTCTCTAGAGTGGTGGCATAATCAAGCATGCGTACCTGAAACCAGCTCTGCCTTTCAGCTGGTTGGCGTCTTAGCCGGCTAGCGATAAGCCTACCAAATATGGCGCACTCATCATCCTCCGTGGGTGATGCCAAGGCGGTAGCTATATTGTTCAGGGCGGCCAACCTTCCTTCACAACTGTCTCCGTTTGTTTTCTT
The DNA here is from genome assembly GCA_037355805.1 of Ixodes ricinus. Classification (NCBI taxonomy): domain Eukaryota; kingdom Metazoa; phylum Arthropoda; class Arachnida; order Ixodida; family Ixodidae; genus Ixodes; species Ixodes ricinus. The sequence goes on along the minus strand of JAZHYW010067483.1, from coordinate 2,875 downwards.
CTTTGGCTGTTTCTTCCGCAGCTGTGGTTCTGGCTCTCGCTGTGTCTCTGGCTGTGTATCTGGCTCTGTCTCCTCCTCGAGGTAAACCGACTCAAGCGGGCTGTCAACTTGAGCCTCGTCTTCCGGACAGAATTCCACCTCTTCCACGGGAGGCTCCTGAACACAGGAAATGCAATTACTGAGAGCCATGAGCATACCAGCATATCTCCTAGCCAATCAACAATATGTGCCAAGATCACACGCTATTCCGCCAACCCGTCGAAGGCTAGCGGTCGCATATATTTATGGGCCTCCTAGGAAAAAATATATATCTGGACCAGCGGATAGTAACATCCGATCCACAATCCGCCGGTTGACTACGGATATACACTGATGTTCCGCAGGTAACCAGCGGATATGCAGGACTCTACTAATAACCATACGCTTGTTATGAATTAGCCTTCTCACTAATTCAGTATGCCGAGATAATTTCAGCAACACTTTTCAAACAAGGCTTTTAGGTGTCAGTAAAGGCTAGTCTAAAAAGCTTAGTGAGGAGAGGGGACAGTTTCCGTCGTAGCCAAGCTCATTGTTTCAGAAAACTGTATCTCCGATCACTACGAAATTGGGAGAGAGATATACGACGACACAAGTAAGACATCACAGCTATTTTTGTGTTTTGGTATAGGGGTAATTTTCTTATCTTTTCCTAAAGGTTGATGCACCAACACTGGGCACAACTTTCATTATAGAGTGAGAGTGTGGCTTGTTAAACAAGCCACACTTTCGGGTTCAAGCCGACCAATTCTCAATTGTACGGGACCATGAATTATTAAAATTTAGTTCACCGATTCAATTTTGTGGAGTGGTGACTCAACCTCCTCTTACGAGGTTTGCCTATGCACGCACAATATCCGACATGTCGGAAACAAGGAAAAAGGTGCCCAGTCTTCCTTCTGTATCGCTTAGGAATGCTACAGTGTTTGGCGCAAAATGAAATGTGAACAGCAGATGCATGGCTTTCTTTATATGCTGCGCCCCTACACCAAATGAGGGCTGCGAACAGCTCCTTAAACTCTCGCTCGGTGCATCCTGAACTTTGACGTTTTGCCTCTAGGTGTCGGAAATTATGCACCCGCTGTTCGCATTTCACTTCGTACAGACTGTATATTTCTAGGAACTTGGATAACTGAAAACGCAGGCATACTGCATGTAAATAAATTTAGCTGTCTAAAGCCCTGCTTTTAAGTGTTCCACCCGGCGAATTTACAAGACATTAATGGAGACACAGATTCAATTTGGGTTTTAAAAGAAAACCAATGGGCCCCTCCAACTAATCAGCTTTCGACGAGTTGACCTAAATCTGGCGCACACATTGCAATGAAATGTTTGCATATGAGAGGTGTATTATACCTCTTGCACTCCCAGTATGTGTCCTTTGGGTGGTGGTGGGCACTTCTGATCCAGAAAGGACAGTGCCCCATAAAACTTCCATTTTCCCACATAAGTGGGGGCAGCTTGTCCACTTTTGACGAAGGTTTTTTTCTTCTTTTCATCCATATACTGCCGTCTCTTGTTATTGAAATGCCTCTTTATTTCATCTGAAAGGAGGAAAAACAAATAGGTACGGTAAGCCAGAAATGTTAATGACATTGTTGCACACTGTTGTCTCTGGCTGGTAGATGTTTCGTTCAGCAACAACACTTATTTCCACTGGGAACAACTTTCGTTCAATAGTCAAAAAGGCAGGGGTACAGGCTTCTTTTTAAAACGTGTTCTTGTTCTCTTTGTGTTTATTCTTTCTCTGTGTGTGTGTGTGTGTTTTATGGCTTGTTTTCGTTTGCGGTCTGGCGTTTCCCCTTTGTACTCTTCCCCTTGGCCTCTCTCTTCGAGGGAGAGCAGGACCCCACCGCCCAAGGCGACCCTGGTACGTGTGGCCGTCTCTCGAAAAAAGAAGCCACGATATGGAAAGACGCTCTTCTCCCACACACTGGTGTTTTTTTTTCTGTTTTTTTTCTTCAGAATTTGGGATTTTCTGTTGCAACAGACATTTCTTGATATTACAATGAACTTTATAGCTTGACTAGACGGAGATCATTTGACAGAAAACTCGACTCTGCTGCACCATATGCATGTTCTCGAGATGTGACTGATGATTGACTACAATTTGTGTTCAGTCATGCAGAAAGAGTAGCACTGTCGACATGAATGGGTGACTCCCAAGGTACTTAGCGTGTAAATTAGTAAGATATATTTGCGCTACAAATTTGTCTTTTACACCAAATCGAGAACTTTTGAGCAATACCACCAAAAGCGCCGCGCGCACACTGATGACTGGAGCAATAGCGGTCTGCTACGAACGATCGAGCAGTCTTGAACCAATTGAATATTGCCATTTTGCACGCCCGACACATTTTAATTCAAAGGCATTGCGCATTCAGAGTGACAGCAATGATGTTCTTGCGAAAACGAGCTTTTACACATGGGTCTATTCTACGCACCTGGTCTCAGGGCATCCAGGTTGGGGAATCTTTCCTGTAGGCGCTTGCAGATGTCCTTCCAGATGCGGCCTTTATTCACCACGTTCTTATAGCCTTCATGATCGATTCTCCACAAGCACTCGTGCTCTTCCACCATAAGAAAAAGCACGTGGAAAGCCTCCTCGGAGAGTACGGCGTCCGTAGGACGGTCGTTGGTCGCCATCTTTATCCTCACTCCTTGCGACGGGGCCGAGGGAGATTCTGTCAGCCCCCGACAGTTTCTCCGCGGGCGGCCGCGGCAGCGCCGCGGAGGCAGGCAGCGCGTCACGCGGAACACGTGACCTCAAATTCTGATGACGTATACGCTTCTCCGTGGGTAACTCGCAAGCGAATCTCCGTCGTGTGAATACACCATA